>QEPC01003729.1:389662-418543 GCA_003113815.1 Sphenodon punctatus
CCTGTGGCTTACAATCTAAAAGACAAGGAGGGGGAGACAAGGAGAGGGGACAGCGGGAGAGACATGGGAGAAGACAAACAAACATTCAGGCAGATGCGAAGTCTCAGGTGCGTGTACTTGGCTTGGTTACATCAGCAGCTGGATGTCGCGACTCTGCCACAGCATTCCCAGCAGCATGTTGGCACAGGGTGACCACACCTCCTCTGCAACACTGCCGGCCTCAGGGCCGGTTCCGCACCCTGCCATGACCGGTCCGAGGGCTGCTCCACAGCTTGCACTGGGGTTCTATGGAGAGCGGCAGTGCATGAGTGCAGTGTGAGAGGCTGTGCAGTGCTAACTGGGTTGAGTACACAGCTGATAGTGGAACTCCTTCTCGACCCTGTGAACCCCTGCCCCATGCATGGGGCAGGTGCATACCAGCGGTAGCAATGACAGATCAGCAAGGTCATGGCTGCTGCCTCTACCAGGGAGCTAATCACACACTCCAGCCACCTTATCATGCTGGAATCCAGTTGCACAGTGCTGTGGCCTTCAAGCGCTGTGACAGTAGCAAGGCCGGTGCAGATGCGCTGTGGCCAGGGAGCGTGAGGGGTCCTGGCAGAGACACAGGGATTGGACTGACCCTTGGCCCACCGAGGTGCCTTGGGCTGCCCTTGGCCCCATGACTGTCAGGCGGCCCAACGGTACGGCACCAATCGCTGGCCACACAGCATGGTCTGCCAGAGTATATATGTGTGGGAAATAGGAAGGAAAGTAGGGGGCCAAGGGGTAGAAATGGAACGGGAAGGGGTCCACTCACACTGGTCCTTAATATGCAGCAAGGTTATGCCAAGAAACAAGTCCTCAGGGTTGAATAGGGCTATCAGGATGATAAATCCCCAGTCTGAATCATCATAAGGTACTGGGGCATGCGCACACCTTAGTGCCGCCACAGGACACAACCACATGGGGAGGGGGGAGGGTACGGAGGTGCAAGGAGGGAGGTGAGGAGAGGGGTGTCCAAGCCCAGGAAGGGGAGAGTAGGAGAGGGCACGCACACCTAAAGGGCCAAGGGAGAGTGAGCCACGAATACACCCTCAAGGAGACACACTTACCTGATCCACACTTCATTCATTCTCAGAATCACTCGTCCCAAGCACTCACCACAATCATATGTCTTTCACTCCGCAGTCTACAGCTAGTAAGGGTTAATCCAAGCAACAAGTAAGGGGCCAGTGTCATGGGCATGGAGGCACCGATCACCAGCGAGGCTAGGGCGGCAGAGAGCTGCCTTTATGCTGTGAGTCCAAGCGCGTTGCAGGCGCTCTGAGTGCCATGGGGCTGGAGCCAGGAGTGCGGCCTCTGCTGCCAGTGACGCGCTTCTGGCCCTGCCCCCAGAACCAGCACGTGGCCGGAGGGAAGGACCGCGGCCATGGGGTGTGTCCCTGTCAGAGCGTTGTAGGGGTGCCGGTTCTGGGAGCGCCGGTGCCCCTGTCTGGATGAGCGGCGGGGGCAGGGACGGGATGTCTGGAGCTGGTTGCAGCTTGTTCTGCTGGGTAAGTGGGGGCTTCCGGCCCCCCCCCGACACCCCTGGGCCTCGCGTCCCCCCCAGGCATGATCTTTACAGCCCCCCCCCTCCAAGACCAACGAAAGATCAAGTGCCGGGGTTTCAAGGGGTAACGCACATGAAATAGGCGGACCAAGCGCAGTGCATGGACATCGGCGGCCTTTTTCCATGATCGTTCCGAGGGGCTGTACCCTTTCTAGTTTATTAGGTAGAAGAGGCACCTGCGATGATGATGGGAGTCAAGGATCTGTCGTACTTCGAATTCTTCCATCGCTGTCACTGTTGTGGGATCCGTTGCGGTATCTCAGGCCAGGGCCCGCTCTGGCTTGAAGAGTGAAACGTGAAATGCCGGGTCGAAATGATACTGATGGGCAACTGGACAGTATAGGTAACGTTGTTGATTTTGCGAACAATGGGAAAAGGACCCATGTATCGATAGTCCAATTTGGAAGAGGGCCGTCTTGAGGGGTAATGTCGCCGGTCGATCCATACCCAATCTCCAGGCTGGTAGTTGGGTGCGGGCCATTGTTGTTGGTCTGCGTTTTTCTTATATTGGTGTATCGCCTGGTGAAGCATTGTTTTGGCGACCGTTTGTGCCTTGTGAATACAGGTAACGAGGACGCTGGCAGCGGGAATGGACAAGACTGTCATTTCTGAGAGACAGATCTGTGGGTGGTAGCTGTAGGTAACAAAAAAGGGTGAGGTTCCCAGGGAGATGCTCAAGGTATTATTGTACACAAAGTCTGCCAGTGGTAACAAGTCATACCAGTCGTCTTGGTGATATGGGGTATAACACTGAAGGTATTGTTCAAGAGTTTGATTTGTATGCTCCACCTGCCCGTTGGCTTGTGGATGGTACGCCGTGGTTAAGCAGAGTTTTATTTGGAGACGAGATAGGAGCACCTTCCACAAACCTGACGTGAATTGCGATCCCTGATCGGATACAATCTCTAGAGGCATGCCGTGTAACTTAATCACATGATGGAGCAAGAGGTGTGCAGTTTGAGCAGCTGTTGGCAAGCCTGCGCAGGTCATGAAGTGTCCCACTTTTGAGAAATGGCCCATGGCCACTAGGACTGTGGTGCAGGTGTGGGATTCAGGCAGTTCGACGATAAAATCTAGTCCAATGCGCTGCCAGGGCCCCTGAGGGAGCGGGGCTAACTGTAGGAGACCTTGCGGCCATTGTCGAGGGACATTGGTCCTTGCGCACACCGTGCATTGTGCAACGTATTCTTGTACGTCCTTCTTGAGGATAGGCCACCAGAAGTGTCTCTGTATGAAGTCAAGCGTGCGTTTGACCCCCGGATGTCCAGCTAAGGGGGCATCATGAGGTCCCCAAAGTATTGGTTTTGGGGCCTGAGGGGACACAATAATTTTTCCATGGTGATAATACAGCCCATCTAATTGGTGGACTGCATCCGGCGGCATCAGTGGCACTGTTTGCTGTGAGTAGTTCCGGAATTGTGTGGAAGAGATGAGAGTGGCAGCTAAAGCCCTGGGTTCTGTCAATAGGTCTCCTCTGTTGCCCGGAGGCTCTCCTGCCTCTGGGCACCGGGACAAGGCATCCGCCAAAATGTTTTGATGACCCGGGCAATATTGCACGTGGAAGTGAAAGAGGGTAAAAAAGAGGGCCCAATGCCCATGCTGTGCATTCGTAATGCGGGTGGTCTGCAGGTACATCAGGTTCCAATGATCTGTCACTACGGTGATGTGGTGTGTTGCTCCCTCTAAGTAATGTCTCCAAGCCTCAAAGGCAGCTTTAATAGCTAAAAGTTCTCGATCTAGAATCATGTAATTCTTTTCTGCACTTGAAAGCTGATGGGAATAGTACGCACAAGGTAGGAGACGGTCCCCTCCTGTTTCTGGCTGGAGGAGCACTGCGCAATGGCAATGCTAGATGCGTCGGTTTCCACGGTGAAGGGCTTGTCGAAATTAGGATGTTGTAAAATAGGAGCCTGAGTAAAGGTTAATTTCAAGTCCTCAAAGGCTTTTTGCTGTGTTGTTGTCCACTCATAGGTGGCACCTTTTCATAACAAGTACGTAAGGGGCTTCGTCAATTTAGCATAATTGGGAATATATTGGCGGTAATAGTTTGCCGTTCCCAGAAAGCATTGGAGAGCCTTGACTGAGGCTGGAGGAATCCACTGTAATATGGCATCGATCTTCTTCAGGACCATTTCTACCCCACGAGGTGAGATAACGAATCCTAGAAATTAAATAGTAGCGACATGAAAGGCACATTTTTCAAATTTGCAGAAGAGTCGATTCTGGCGTAAGCGCTGCAAGACATTACAGACCTGTTGCACATGTTCTGTGAATGTTGAGGAGAAAATGAGAATATTGTTGAGATAGGTGACCACGTAGCTATCGAGCATGTCACAAAAGACATAATTTATAAGGTGCTGAAAGGTGGCCAGAGTGTTTGCCACTCTGAACGGCAGCACAAGATACTCGAAGTGGCCATATCTAGTTCAAAAGGCAGTCTTCCACTCGTCCCCCTGGCGTACATACAATAAGTTGTATGCTCCACGTAGATCTAGTTTTGTAAAGATTTTAGAGTCATGCAAGCGGTTCAATAATTCGGGAATCAGAGGGAGCGGATACCATTTTAAAATGGTGATAGCATTGATTCCTCGGTAATCAATACGGGGCCTAGTCCCCCATCTTTCTTGGGGACGAAGAACAAGGTCACGCCCACTGGAGAGGAGGAATGTTGGATGAAGCCCCATTGGAACTTGTCCTCTACGTATTCCTTCAGGGTGCCTAGTTCTGGGGCTGAGAGGGCGTATATTCGTCCATAGGGGGGCTTGGTTCCTGGGATCAAGTCGATTGGACAATCATATGGACGGTGCAGGGGAAGGGCCTCAATTTCCTTCTTGTTAAACACATCTGCAAAGTCCGCATATGGTGCGGGTAATGCCTCCGGCAGTTCCCGCTCTCTCGTGGTCAGGGCACACTGTGGTGGGGCCATAGTGCAAGAGGTGGTACAATACTCTGATGTAAATGTTACCATCTGATTGGTCCAGTGAATACTGGGGTTATGCCGCTGGAGCCATGGCATTCCCAACACTACAACGAACATAGGGGTCAATACTATATCAAAATTCATCTGTTCTGTATGCGCCCCGATGGCTATTCAGAGGCTAGTAGTTTGCATAACAATGGGCCTTGAACTTAAGGGCGAGCCATCAATAGTATGCACCTGCTCTGGTGGGAACCTCCGGGTACTGGGGACCGCATAGGTTTGCAGGAACCCCTTGTCCATAAAGTTCCCGGATGTCCCAGAATCAATTAAGGGCCAGACAATAAGGCTCCGGGCGGCATCTAGTCCCAACATGATGGGGACGCATACATGTTGCGCACTGCAGGGACTAGTACCAAGCACCTGGGAGGGGCACGTTAGGAATGTCTCGTATGTGCCAGGAAGTCCCCCTCCCGGGGCCTGACTTTTCCTTGCTCCCGTCTGACAGGGGGGAGAGATGGGCAGTTACGGGCAAAGTGTGAGGGTTCCCCACAATAGAAACATAATCGGGAGGCCCGCCGGTGTTCCTTTTCAGCAGCGGTTAGAGGTCCCTGGGAGGCTCCTATCTGCATGGGTTCCACGTCAGCATCCCTCCTGGGGTCGACCTTACCAGGAATTGCAGGTGACACTTTCAATATAGGTAGCCGAAAGGAGTCTTGCCGTTGCTCCTGCCTGCGTTCCCCTAAGCGTTCATCGATCTGCAGGGTCAGGGTAACAAGAGCCCCCCACGTCTCAGGCAGGGTAGTGAACGAGAGCTGGTCCTTTACTCATCATTCAGTCCTCGCTGATACATTACTCGGAGGACATGATCTGGCCAGTTTAGGTCGACAGCTAACAGTTGAAACTTGGTAACATAATAGAGCATGGGCCCACGCCCTTGTTTTAATCCTACAGTGGCACTCTCTGCATCTTTAACTCGGTGCAGATAGTCGAAGAGGAAGGAAAATTCACGGATGAACTTCGCATAGTCATTCAAAAGGTTTTTTTTACTGGTAAGCAATGAGGTAGCCCAAGCCAGGGCGGTACCCTCCAGCAAGCCTATGACAAATGCTACCTTCAGAGCATCGGTGCTGTAGGTTTTGGGCTGCACCGTGAAGGTCAGCTCACACAGGGCCAGGAATCCCTTAAACTGCTGATGATCCCCCGAGAATTTTGCAATAATAGTTCCCTTTAGCTCTCGGGGAACATCAGCAGTGGTCCCCTCAGGTATCACGGGTGTGGGAGCTGCTGCAGGAGGTGGCAGTGGGGGAGGCTCCACCCCGGGACCCTGCTGGTCCTTGATGTCTTTGATCTCCATGGCCAGAGCCTGTACAACTCGGGTCAACTCTTGAACCTCAGCAGCTAATTGATCCATTGTACTGAACCCGGAACCTGGCTACGGGATGCGGGGTAGGGAATCTTTGTAAGCTGGCGATACTGTGGGAAATAGGAAGGAAAGTAGGGGGCCAAGGGGTAGAAATGGAACGGGAAGGGATCCACTCACACTGGTCCTTAATATGCAGCAAGGTTATGCCAGGAAACAAGCCCTCAGGGTTGAATAGGGCTATCAGGATGATAAATCCCCAGCCTGAATCATCATAGGGCACTGGGATACGCACACACCTTAGCACCGCCACAGAACACAACTGCACGGGGAGGGGGGGAGTGTACGGAGGTGCAAGGAGGGAGGTGAGGAGAGGGGTGTCCAAGCCCAGGAAGGGGAGAATAGGAGAGGCACGCACACCTGAAGGGCCAAGGGAGAGTGAGCCATGAATACACCCACAAGGAAACACACTTACCTGATCCACACTTCACTCATTCCCAGAATCACTCGTCCCAAGCACTCACCACAATCATATGTCTTTCACTCCACAGCCCAGAGCTATCCAAGCAACAAGTAAGGGGCCAGACTCATGGGCACGGAGGCACTGATCACCAGCGAGGTTAGGACGGCAGAGAGCTGTCTTTATGCTGTGAGTCCAAGCAGCGTTGCAGGCGCTCTGAGTGCTGCGGGGCTGGGACTGGGGGCGCGGCCTCTGCTGCCGGCAGCGTGCTTCCAGCCCCGCCCCCAGAGCCAGCACGTGGCCGGAAGGAAGGAGCTCGATCAGGGGGCGTGTCCCTGTCAGAGCATTGTAGGGGCGCCGGTTCTGGGAGTGCCGGTGCCCCTGTCTGGATGAGCGGCGGGGGCAGGGCCGGGATGTCTGGAGCCAGACGTAGCTTGTTCTGCTGCTTAATTGGGGACTTCTGCCCCCCCTGATGCCCCTGGGTCCCGCGTCCCCCCGGTGTAATCTTTACAATATGGGTGCAGGTTGCTGTGGTCGCACATGGGGGGTAGAGTGAGAGGTCGATTGGGTGTGTCGTATAGGAGGTGATAGTGACAGGGAGTGTCGAGACAACATTGGTGGTGGTGGCCTGTACAGGGGGCAGGGGTGGAGGGAGGTGGGTCTGGTGAACACTGCAGCTCCACCATCATAGCTGTACCCGGAACCCTGGGCCAGCCGTGGGGTTGCAGGGGACGTGGGAGTCACGATGTGGGTGTGCAGGGCGCACGGGCCTTCGGAGATGAGGGCACCGATCGCACGAGGGTGGTATGTAGGTGCACAGGCTGTTGACGGACCGGGTGGGTACGGTGGGCACTGGCACAGCCGAGTGGCCCTGGTTCACATCCCCCACCCTCACGTACCGCCTTGTCCGATAGCAGCTTGGTGATCCTTCACGGGTACTGGTGGTGGGTTCCCCCTGGGCGTGCGTGCCATTGTTGGTACCATGCTGCCTGTTGATGAGTCCCCGCAGGCGAGGGCCATCCTGTTAACGGCCCTGTCCACCTGCTTCATGATTCTGGGGCTGGTGTTGCAGCAATGGGTCGAGCTACTGCTGCTAGGTCACCGCTTCTACGACCATGGCGAACGGTGCAGGAGGGCTGCCAACCTGCGGCGAGCTGCATCGCTGCATCAGGCACGGAGGGTAGCTGCCAGGCAACATTCCATCTTCAGGACAGCAGTGTCCCAGGATATGCACCTCGTACTCTCCCGGTGGCCGCTCAGCCTATACGGGTGCCGTGTCACTGTCCCAATGCAGAGGCTGCATTGGATGTGGTCCCGAACGAATGAATTGTGGGAGAACATGCCCGTCACTTGGATGGATGAGGAGTGGACAGACCACTTCCGCATGAGCTGATCCCTCCTGGCCCGGATTGGAGAGCTCCTGATTGCCCATCTCCGGAGGCGGGAGACCAACATGCGGTATCTGCTGCTGCCAGGGATGCACTTGGCCATGGCCGTGTGGAGACTGGCCAACCCCGATTCCTGTTACATCGCTGGGGAGCAGTTTGGGGTGGGGACTGCAACCGTTAACAGGGCACTCTGCGACGTGTGTGACCTGATCGTGGAGCTGCTGCTGGAGCGGGTCATCCTGCTCCAGGATCCAGAGGTGGTGATCCGCGGCTTTGAAGACCTGGACTTTCCCCATTGCATAGAGATGATAGACAGCATACACATCCCCATTATATGGCCCCCACACACCAAGACGGACTACTTGAACAGGAGGCAGGCCTTCTCCATCAATCTCCAGGCCGTAGTGGATCACAGGGCCTTGTTTACGGATGTGTACACTGGCAAGTCAGTGTCACGGTAGGGGGGTTGAAGGGATGAAAGGAACCCAGAGGGGATGGGGTCTATTACACTCACAGCTTGCAAGACACTCAAGAAATTGGCATGCACTCTACTTGCTTGGGCTATGTGCTCTTGTGAAGGAAAACGACCCCACAGGTTAACAGTTGGCCCTAGTGCCTTCAATAGAAGGCAGGCCTCATCATCACAGGGGTGGAGACAACACGGCCCAGAGCTCAGCCCCCACTTGTGCAGGCTGAACAAGTATCCCACCACCACCTTTTGTTCCACACCCCACACGTTTCCTGAAAGTGCCGCTGGGGAAAAAGGCAGGGAAGTGCTCTCAATAGTGGGGATAACCAGGGAAGACAAGAGCCAGGGGAGGTAGGGCTGGGGAGAGAGGGAAAATGGGTCTGAGGCAACAGGGGAGGGAAGAAGGGAAGGTGTGGGTAACACTCACACCAGTCATGCACCCACGCTCCCAGTGTCTACACTCTCACCATGCACAAGATATTTACACTCTCCTCGCTACAAACAGCACATCTCGCACCCTTCACACACCACTCCGCAGCCACACTCCACGCTCTCCACACTTGAATACAGTACCCTCCTCCAAAACTCTTTTGCAAGGGGCCAGTCTCACAGCTGCGCTGATCACCGGCGCTGCTGTGATGACTGTGTCCTCCCTTTAAAGTCCTGACTCCACCCCCCGCAGTGCCTGGATGTGAGCGGAGCGGCGCACAGAGTCCAAGGGCCCCGCCTCCCTGCTCTGCTGCTCTGCAGGGGATTCCCCTACGTGCGTGGCATGGCGCTGCTGTGTACTGCTCCTCCCTCCGGGCTTTCCCCTCCACCAACGTCTCTGTCCCAGGCAGGACCTTACAGTCAGGGAGGAGCCATGATGCGTGCATACTGCGGGCCTCCCCCTTCTATGCACACATGTTTGACGGGGAGATAGCCTCCAACCTGTACCGGGTCATTGAGGGGGTCTCCATGGCTCCCGAGGTGATAGGGGACCCCGCCTACCCGCTGAGCCCATGGCTCATGAGGGCCTATCCCGTGGCTCAGTGAATGCCTCTCGTCGGCTCGAAACATGGTGGAGCGGGCATTTGGGCTGCTCAAGGGGCGTTGGCGCCTGCTCATGAACAGGAGCCAGTTCAATCTGCAGCACACACCATCCTTGTACTGGTGGCCTGCATCCTGCACAATCTCTGCGAGACCAGGGGAGCTGCCTTGGAGTACCCCCCACTGGTGCCAAGAGCGGGTCCCTCTACCAACACGTCTAGGGTGGGGCGTTCTGGTGCATCTCTGAGGAGAACTGGGATGCTTTGTGTAGGCGCATTGTTTCCCAGATGGCAGGCAACTGACTACCCATGTTGATAGCCCCCCACCATTGCAGCAACCATGCACTCCGTTCGAATAAATACAGATATGACTGATTGGAAAACCACATCTGTTCTGTTGTTTGGGTTGTAGGGGTTCCCCAGGCCTGTGTTGGCCATGTCCCGTGCCACTGAGTCCCCCATTGCTGTGACGCCCTGGCAAGCGAGCCGCTGCAGGGCTCAGGCCCGCACCGACTGTCTGTTTGCATGGCCGGCGCTCCACTGCTGTGACTGTGCTGACCTGTCCCCGGCCATAGGTGCTATGTTGCCCACCTGGTTCCTTACCAACCAGAGACGTTCAGTACTGGCACCTGTTGTGTGCATATCCTGCCCCCTTCTGCATGTGGAGCGACCCCTACCACCCATGGTGCCCCCATTGATACACAGAACAACAGAGTGGTACAGTATCACATAGTTTATTAGGAGTTATGTACAAGGGGGGGTGTTATGTTTTGCGGGGCCTTCCCCGTGCCCGCTTCGGTGCACCACCGGGGCTCCGTTCCCTGTGGCCCCTTGCAGCCAGATGGCCCGGGCTCTCCTTCATCCACAGGCCACTCCACTCCGGGCTCGGGTGCTGGGACCTGCGATGATGGAAGATATGGTCTGTGTTACACTCTGTCGGTGGGAGTTACCCCTGCACCGCAGGCCTTGTACCGGGCCTCTGCTGTTTACATCACTCCCCCTGCTGCATCCCCTCCCCCCCCTTTGCGGCCAGCTATGTGGTGCAACTTACTGGAGCCGGTGGGGCAGCCGGCATGGGCAATTAGTCACCTGGAGGTTCCAGGTTGATGGGGGGAGACAGCGGTTCCTGGAGGGGGGGGTCTCAGAGGCAGCTGTGGAGGAACCAGGAGGGGTGCGGGCCAGAATGGCAGCCCCATGTGCTGTTGTTGAGGTGCTATGTGGGGGAGAGGAACCCTGTCTACCAGGCCAGGGAAGGTTTGCTGCTGGGGAAACCAGGGTTGGCCAAAGTGCGGGGGGGGGGCACCAGCACCTGTGGGGCGGCGCCCCAGTGGTGGTCGGCTGCCAACCCTCCACCTGGGCCTGGAGGGCATGTGTTCCACTGGGGTTCCATCCACAGGAGCCCCACCGCCTCCCCAATGAGGTCAAGGGCCCGTGCGGAGGTCCCCTCCAGTGCAACATGTCCCCTTGCCCTCTCGGCTCTCTCAAGCCGCATCTCATGGTGGAGGGTGGCGGTCTTGCACCTGTCCCACAGGTGCTCGGTGTGGGACCGGGTTAGCATGGCTACCAATATGTCCTGGTTCCTCTCCCCCTCCCCTCTTTGCACCTCCCTTGTAAGGGAGAGCTCATGTGCATGCACCTCGGCTAATCTTCTGGTTTCCTCCTGCCGAGGTCCTCTCTCCTCTGCTGGTTCCAAGCCTGCATCTCCTGATTTCTCTGTGTGCTGCTGGCAGTAGCTCCCCTCGCTGGACTGGGGCGCCCATCTGTGGGAGGGATGAGAACGGATTGTGGTGTGTTCCGTGACATGCCCATACCCTGTGCCCATATCGGTGCATCCCTGTCGCCACAGGGGGTGCCAGCCCCCCTGCCCTGTCTGTCCCTATGGTGCTCCCTACCAGTCGGGCAGGGTCCCATTATCCCTGTTCCCTCTCTCAGACCACTTTGCTGGGCCCCTCTGCCGGCGCTGCCACCCGCGCCCATGCTGTCACCACGCTCCATTGTGGGCATGTCCCATGGTCCCACCCCCATGGCCCCCCCTCTGCAGTCCCCTCAGGGCCCGGTAACCCATGTGACTCAGTTTGCGGCTGCGAGGGACACCGACCCTTCCCTGTCATGCATGTGGGGCTGTTGCCTGCCAGGGCTGTCCCTGTGGATGGCCTGATATTCCACCTCCCCATCGCATGCTGGGACCCATCCCTTGTGCAATGTGGCCTACCATCGTGGTCCTGGCGCCTGGCTCCCAGGGGTGCCACCGGTTCCTCCACTACCACCTCCTCCTCCACTACCTCCTCCTCGTGTACCTCCAGGGTGCCTTAAGCTGTAATGGGAATATGGATCCATCAGTTGGTCCCTGCTGCTTGGCTATGGCTCCAGTCACTGTGGCTCCAGTCACTGTGGCTCTGGTCACTGTGGCCGGGGCCTGTCCCCCCTCCCTCCGGGTTCATTTCCCCCCCCCCGGTCCCGGTTGTGTTCCTACCTGGATCGTCTTCCTCCACTTCCTGGGAGGTGTCCCGGGTCTCCGTCTGTTCTGCATGTGCCCCCTGTCCCCACGGGCAGTTGCCCTGTGGGTTATGTGGGTGCATGCGGCGGGTGTTGTGTGTGTGAGCGGTTTACCGGGCCACCTCCTCCACCTGTGTGATGGGGCTGTCCCCTCCTGCATCCTGGCTGGCCTCACCTGTGGCAGTGGCCTCCCCCTGCTCCGGGGGGTCGGTCAGGGTGTGTGTTGTGAGTGCCCTCCGTCTGCCCCTGGCGAAGGCGGTGCCATGTATGTGGGAGGCAACTATATCCCCCTCCACACAGAGGAACCGGTCCAGCTCATAGTGGAACTCCATTGTGCACATGGCACGGCCAGACTTGAGATTGTTGTCCTTGATATGTTTATATCTGGACCTCAAGTCCTTTGCCTGCTGCATGCACTGGGTGACATCCCTATTGTACCCCTGCTGCTGCATCTCCTGGGCGATGGCTTCATAGACCTGTCTGGTCTTGTAGCTGTGCACCAGGTCATGCTGGACCTTTTTGGCCCCCCCACGCGTATGAAGTCTCTGGTCTCCTGCCTCAACCAGGGCTCCCCTTTTGGGTCCCACATGTGGGGGGTCCTTCAGCTGGGTGGCATGGGACCCGCCCAGTAGCTGTGGTGACAGCGGAGCTGGTCGTCTCCCATGGGGGGGTATTGCAGAGGGGTTAGCATCTGCCCCACTGCCCACCTGTGCACACTTGTGGGAGGTTCCCTCCCCCTCACCCCCGGGGGCTCCAGGTGGCTTACCTGGCTGTCACAGGGGCCCTCCTTGGCTGTCTCCCCAGTGGTGTGTTGCTCCTGTGTCTGGGTGCTCTCCTGTGGGTGGGGGTGCAAACCGTTAGCTGTCCGCTGCCCGCCCTGGCCTCCCTCAGGTTGGTGTCCACTCCTGGCATGCGGAACCCCCCTCTCAGGGTTCCTGGGGTGCCCTCGCTCTTACCTCGCTGTCGCTGTCACTGGCACCCGGTCGGGCGTCCAGCGTCTCCCTGGGTGGGCGTGTCTGCATGGGGGGTCCCTGCATGGCCTCTCTAGCCATCTCTCTGTGGTCTCAGTGGACCCATTGCCGTGGGTGTTGGTGTTATGGTTTTTAAACGGACGGTTGGGTGTTGAGCAGCCATCTCCACCCACCTCACCTCCACCCACGGAGCATGCCGCCTCCTTCCCGCCAGTGTCGGTGGGTGTCGGTGGGTGGGTCGTGAACGTGCACCCACCCACTCATGGACACGGACACTCTCACACCCATCCGATGGGTGATTATGGGTGTTCATGGGTGGGTGCCATCCGTGTGAAAAAGGCCTATGTCTAAAAACATCCATTGTCTTGAGTGGGGAACAGTGTTTGGAGTTCATAGGGCTTTCCTGCCTCAGTGCACCCTGGCTGGGATGCACTGAATCATTCCCCACACTCTAATGGATCCAGCTGCCTGGGTGACATTTAAACTGGTTCCCTTGCCCCAGTGCGTTCCAATTCACTAGGGATCGGCGAACAGAATGCTGTTCGGATGTTCAGATGTTCAGTCGTTCTGTTCAAAACCCGAGTTCGGGTTCGGCTCGGCAGAGTACAGTTTGGCCGAATTCGGCCGAACATTCAAAAAAGTGCTATCAGTACCGAAACCGAATTTTTTTCGGTATCGGTATTTTTGGCACTGAAACCACCCCTGGTGTCCACCCATGGTGCAAGGAAGTCTGCTCCTCAGCTGCCTCCCCCTTCCAGTCATGTTTTTCCTGCCCAAAGTCATGTTTTTCCCGCCCCCGAACTCATCTGAACTTTTCCGAACTCTTTGGAAGTTCAAGCATTCGGTTTGGAAGTTCGGTTTGGTCGTCCGAACAGGCCGAGTTCGGGCCGAGCTCGGAACTTCTGAACTGCGTTTGCCCATCCCTACAATTCACCGCCCCCCCACCTCCTGACCTCACCTGCCCCACCTCACTCTTCTCTACCCACCCAGTCCCAGTTCACCTGCCCACCCCCCTGCACCCTCCTTCTGTTCAACTGGTACCATGAGACAAACTACCCCCCTCGCCTTCCTCCCAATCTGTCCCCCTCCCCCAGCTAACCTGACGCCCTCCGGCCCCCCGCCCTGGCTAACCTGACCCCCTCGCTACCCGTACTTACCCCCAGCTAACCTGACTCCCCCGCCAGCCATACTTACCCCGCACCCTGGCTAACCTGACCCCCTCGCCACCTGTACTTACCCCCCACCTGAGCTACCGTGCTCCCGAACCTGAGTCACCCTCTCCCATAACATCACTCTGACGGCTGTATTTATTTTGACTTTGTTTTCCTTACTTTTCTAATACACTTTATAGTCTCTCAGCTCTCCTCCACACTGAAGATATTTATACAACGTTGTATATACAATGGTAGGAGAGCTACAATAGGCATCCGCAACTTAACAATTTCTTCTATTCTCTGCAGCATGTCATTTTTTCAACAAAAACTTTTTATTAAAAGCACCATACTCTACACAAAACTATCAGTAATTCCTTTACCCAGAACTTTAATTGTCTATAGCATTTATTTTTTGTTAAGATTCCTAAATAAAGAATAATTGCCTGGAAAAGATTTTAGTCACAACCCTGGAAGTGAAGTAACTCAAAACTTCCATTTTAAAGATAGACAGGGATTGAATGGAAATGCCTTCTCGCTGTAACTAATAGAGGCAGAATCATGCCTCTATAATAAGCACACATTTGAGGGTCTAATTGCTACTATAACATTCTTCATCACTCATTAATACCACATTTCTATGATAAAAATGGTTTAGGAGATTATTAATTACATGTATGGCCTTTCAGGGATGGAGAACCCCAGGCTGGGTACCCAAATGTGGCCCACATCTAGTTTTTATTGGGCCCCTTTCCAGTTTCTGGCTCTGGCTCCTAGATCCAGTTCCTACCCCCAAACACTGAAAGTGTGATTTCAGGTTGAGGGAGCAGACATGCGCTCAAGGCTAGAGGACAGATCCATGACACATATCCATGATCTGGATTCTCCTCTTCTTGAACACACCCCTTAACCACCCCACCTCCAACTTCTATGTGGCCCTCAGAGCTTGTACTAATTTTCAAAATGCTCCTGGGAGAGAAATTTTCCCCACCGCACAATACCTGTCTCTTATACACATCTAGATGTGTATAAGAGACAGATACAGTATGTACTGTGGTCTTGAGCCTGAAAAAACCACACACACACACACACACACACACACACACACACACACACACACACACACACACAGTCTTATTGATCAGGGTCTGTGAGCTGTCCTCGTGACTTGAGGGGAATTACTGACAGTTACAGCACAGACCTCTGGGTGAATAGTGCCAGCACTAGCATTTAGTGCAGGCATAAGTCCTGTTTACTTTAGTGGAACTCGTGCCTATGCTAAATCCTAGTGTTGTCACTCTCTGTGCAGAGGATTATGCCCTGCATGTTTGACTGATACCATCTTGGCTAAGAGATGCACTTGGCCACCACTATCATAGTATCGAAGGACCTCACAGTCTTTAAGGCATGATCCTCCAGTAGGATAGCACACATGCTTGCAGTTAGTGTATGCACAAGTTCCATTCAGTGAATGGGAATTCATGCCCATGCTAACTCCTAATGCACACACCACACCATCTGAGAATTACACTGCTAATCCTTGCAATACCTCTGTGAGGCAGGGAAGTACTATTTTATCCCAATTTTACAGGATGGAGATTTGAGGCACAGAAAAACTAAAGTAATCTGCTTTTATGCAAATAAGGCAGTTCTGCTATACCTATGGAATAGAAGGTAAGAGTGGAGAGTGTTCTTAGTAGCAATTCTTATGGCAAAGTAATCTTGGAAGATGAATTAGTGCCAGCACATGAGTACACCCCCATCATATGGCATGTGTTCCCAGAGCTCAAATATCAATTCAGCAGTTTAATAACCATACCATGATTTGGCAGTCATGGTACAAAGGGCTAAGAAAAAGAACAGGGTGTGTCTAAAGAAGGATTACCTGATATTCCCACAAATACGTGCTATGTCTTGCCAGTGGCTATCAGCCAGTTGATTTGTTTCCACTCTTGTAAACTGATGTGCAAATCAGACATTAGTATATTCGGATTACAAAAACGTTAAATGCAGGATCATTTATATATATAAAAAAACTCTTACATTTTACACTCTAAAAGCATGGAAATTAAGGCCTTTTTTATATGGGTTGTGGTGAGGGGGGGATCTGTGTGCACCATGGCAGCATGGGCAGTGCAGGGGAGCCAGTGCACACGGGCACATGCCGATTCCACGCACACACACCCGCATCCCCACTTATGGAACAATCACCATTTTGGCGAATTGCTCTGTGAGTGAGTGATGAGTGGAAGTGGGTGGAAGTGCATGGGTCACAGAAGTGTGCACACACCCCCACTCACCCACCGTGGCATGCACTTGGGGAACACCCACTCATGCCCATGCAGCGAATCTGTGTGGGTATGACTGGGTGCATCTTGTATTAAAAAGGCCTATATTATACTTATTTATGCAAATTAATCCAATAACTATTTATTTACTATTCCAATCATTAATATGACTTAGGGGGCGCTAGTGCGCATGTCCAAGGAGTAGACGGACACAGCTCATGCTCCGCCCGGGCCTAACGCTTAAACAGCTTCAAACGCAGATACCTGAAGGCATAACCTCAAAAGAAAAGAGATAAAAAAGAAAGCAAAGACCAAAGGAACAAAATGAGCCCACAATCTAAAAGAACTGACAAGCAGTTGATCAAAAGATTTTGCGAAGTCCAGTCGGCATCACAAGAGCAGGAAACAGAGACAGAGATTGCGTTCACCTCCGTAGAGGAATCAGAGGGGGAAGCAGATCACCTAGCAACCATAACTGCTCTACTTAAAACTATAAAAAAGACCTGGACAACGCTAGAAAGGAACGCATTAACCTGAAAGAGGACACAGGCTTTCTAAAAAGTTCCTTTGAAGACATGTCCAAGCGCATTGACAGCGTGACTGTTAGAATGGTGCAAGCAGAAGGGCGAATAAGTGCCACAGAAGACTCTGGGCTGAGAGCTGCGGATCAAATCCTGTCATTACAAACCTCAGTATCACGACTTACAGCTAAATGTGAGGACTTTGAAAATAGGAGCCGGAGGTCTAACCTTCAAATCCTTGGTATTAAGGAGGGCGCGGAAAAACCAGATGCAAGAGACTTCATCAAGCAGCTTATGAGTGAACTGTTCCCCTCTGAAACACAGGTTCACAATGCTATTATTGAGAGAACGCATAGATCTCTAAGGCCCAAACCGAACGCGGGAGATCCGCCGAGGGCTCTGATTGTAAAATATTTGTCTTTTCAAGACAAGGAAAAAAATGTCAGACTTGCCTGAAGTAACTCTCATCTAACATACACAGGGGAAAGTGTGAAAATATACTCAGACCTTTCACCAGAGACACAGCGCAGACGCCGTGAGTGGCACCGGTTCATGGACCTGCTCACAAGAAAAGGTTTGACACCCCAACTATGGACACCAGCTAAGTTAGCTTTTATATACAATGGAAGAAAAAGAGTGTTTTCTGAGGTGGAGACCTTTAAGAAATTTCTGCGTGCCAACCCAGCTTTGGGTGATGACGCTGCAGTGGCTAAAGAGGGATAAATATTTTACCACCCGACGGTAGGGGGGCACTGTGACACAGTTAACTTTGATTTTCATTCTTGATGTGGTTAAACAGTTTACGGGAGGTTGAAGGATGTTCCAGTAGGGGGTATAACAACAAAGGATAAAAGATAAGAGGCTGTATCTTACTAAGATGGAAAGGAAAACTTTCCTAGTCTATTGCCTCAGCAAGGGTGGGGGTGAGTGAACCTGCTTTAATTGACACCGCCACTTGCCCTGGGAGCTATGGGATCAAATAGAAACGGGGGGGGGGAAGGGAAGGGGGGGAAAAGGGAAGGGAAAATTGAGTGAGAGACACACTACTATATGTTAAGTTTTTAAATCAGATATATGAATGTTTGTATAGAGAAAGGAGTGAGCTATACCTACAATGGGAGGAGAAAGAATTAAAGCTTTGTTGTGAAATGGGAGTCAGGGTAAGGTGGACCACCAATAAGATAAGCATTCATGCACAAGAGAGGAAATGCTGGATGGGAAAAAAAAAAAAGAAACATGACGAATGAGACCAAACAAACATTGAAGAATTTTTCCTTAAATGTCAGAGGGCTTAATAGCCCACTGAAGAGGAGTAGACTGCTTTATTTACTAAAATAAAATAGAGCAGATGTTTTTACTTACAGGAAACACACCTAATACATCAGGATACTAATAGACTGAAAAACAAATACATTAAAAAAAAAAATTTTGCATGCACAAATAAGAAAAAGCGGGTGTGGTCATCAGTTTTTCTCACAAAGTTATGTTTGAATGTAGGAAACAAATATGAGACCCAGAGGGTAGATATTTGATTCTAATAGGAGAATTGGAGGGAGAAAAGGTCACCCTGGTAAACATATATGACCCTAATGGTAACTCTCTAGACTTTTTCAAAAAAACTGTGCACAAGATCAGAGAGGCAACAGAACGCAAACTGATGATCCTAGGAGATCTAAACATTCCTCTTTCTCCAAAAGACAGATCCTCCTCACAGACCTTGGAGAAATGGCAGGAAGCCACGGTTAAACTATTTAAAGACCTGGGGGTGGTAGATGTGAGTAGGACCCTCAGATCCGAACATAGAGAATACACCTTTCTCTTCACTAGGCATACACAAAAATTGATCATGCTCTCCTAGACAAAAGTTTCATTAGTAGATGCAGTGATCAATCAATGCTTACAGACACGGTGTCTGACCACAACACCATTTGCATAGATATCTTGGGAGAAAAGAATAAACCTAAAAAAAAAATACACATGGTGCTTACCTAGGAAATTGCTCCAAAATATAATAATTCAAAATAAAATTAAAGTGTCCTGGATTGAATACCTAAGACATAATGATAACCCAGACACCTCGATACAAATGCTATGGGAATTGGCAAAGGTAGTTCTTAGAGGGGAATTTATAGCAACAGAAGCTCAGTGTAGAAAAGAAAGAGCACTTACACTGAAGGAGCTACACAGCCAACTAAGGGATCTAGAACTCAAGGATAAAAATAATCCCAGCACTAAAAGGCAAAAACAAATTTCAAACTTAAGGGGAGAAATTAACCTGATTGAAACTGAAAAGACAGCTGCACAACTGCGCAAGTGTAGGGCTATGTTCTATGAAAAAAGCAATAAATGCGACAGACTTTTGGCTAACATGGTCAAACAAAAATTAAACAAAGCAAAAATAGAACGAATAGAAAACATACAGACAGATTGTTACAAAAGATGAAGCAATAGCTGCCAACTTTAATTAATACTACAAAGTATTATATCAATCACAAAAAGCAGCAGCAGATAAAATTCAGTCTTTTTTGCAAACTATAAAGATACCCAAATTATTTAGGGAACACGGGGGCACCTTGAACGCAGCTATGACAACAGAGGAGATTAAAGAAATTATTAAATCTTTCTCCAAAGGAAAAGCAGCGGGTCCGGATGGATACCCGATTGAATTCTATCAAGTTTTCAGTGAGCAATTGGCACCTACACTCTGTAGAGTATATAACCACATATTAGTCTCTGGTAACATATCTCCTTCATTTTATGCTGCTAGTGTAGCGATCTGCCTCAAAAGTGGTAGACCAGCAGAGGATTGTTCAAGTTATCGCCCGATATCTTTGCTAAATTCTGATTTTAAGATATTTTCCAAAATCTTAGCCACTAGATTAAACAGATGTATATCTACAATAATTGATCTGGACCAAGTTGGATTTATACCGCTCAGTCTTGGGGCTGATAATGTGCAAATGGCAGAAAATCTGATGCATCATATTAATGAAACTGCTATGGAAGCGATGGTAATCTCTATGGATGCAGAAAAGGTCTTTGACCGCACTGAATGTTAATTTTTGTTTAAAACTATAGAAGCCATGGGATTCGAGGGGAACTTTCTTAAATGGGTTAGGGCAATATATAAAAACCCTAAGTCTCAACTAATTATAAATGGAGAACTCTCTACACTGATAGCGCTTAATAGAGTCACTTGACAGGGATGTCCCCTCTCGCCATTGCTTTTTAATATAGCACTTGAGCCTCTAGCAATAGCCATTAGACAAGAGAACAAAATACAGGGGATACAGATCAACAACACCAATCACAAATTAGTCTTATATGCGGATGACATGCTGGTGTTCCTTACGAATCTGGAAAAATCGATTCCCAAGCTTACGCAGCCGATCATAGACTTTGGGTCCCTATCAGGATATAAGATCAACTTACATAAATCATCCACTATACTATATGCTCAAGAGAAAGAAAGTTATGTAAATTTATCCACTATCTCCCCATTTAAACTGGAACCAGAAAAGATTAAATATTTGGGTATTAACCTGACTAAACAAGTAAAAAACCTATATGTTGGAAATTTTCCAATGATGCTGGACACCATCAAGCAGATGATGGATACCTGGGAACCACTCACGTGCTCATGGATGGGTAGGATTAACTTAAAATGATAATTATACCTAAATTGCTTTATAAAATGATGGTACTACCAGTGAAGATCCCCATATCTTTCTTTAACAATACTGAAAAGAAAATTAAAAACTGTATATGGCATAATAAAAGACCTCGCACAAATCAATATAACTTAAAAGTAGGCAAGAAAAGGGGAGGCATCAATATGCCAGACGTGATGTGTTACTATAGAGCAGCTGCAATCAGAGCCACCAGATACTGGTTCCAAAATTTGGCTAATACTAAATGGGTAGCTATAGAAAAATATTTGCTCAAAGTGGCAAATTTCCAGGAAACACTGGTCACTCTGACAGTTCCAGATCGAGCAACCTGGGAAAAACACCCATTTGCAGGAGTGGCATGGAGCTTGTGGACATGGATATGCAACAAGATTGAATCAGGTAGGGAATTATCCCCCTTATTACCAATACCTAATATGTCATTGAACTGCTGTTTGGGATCGAGAACAGTAGTTCAGGCCTTACATAAGAAGGGTATAAGAGTAGCAAAAGAATTATTCACAGGCGACAAATTCAAAACACAAACAGAGTTAGAGCAAGTGATTCAGGGTCCAATTAATTTCCTACACTATAAACAATTGAACAGCTTTTTCTCCAGCGTCAAAATTTTTTTTGAATGTTATACTAGGCCAATAAAGACGATGGAAGCCATAAAGAGGTCTCCTATCACAAATTTATACAGAACTTAAAAATATTATGGTCACCCCTAGAAATAAATACATTGACAATTGGAGCAAAGACTTTAATACTATATTTGAAAAACAGGATAAAATACAAATTTGGTCACATATGAATCATTGCTCGAAGTCACTGGCAATTATTGAAACACAATTAAAAACAACAATGCATTTATATTTCACACCAACTCGAATAGCTAAATGTGCAGATAAGATGTCGAATCTCTGCTGGAAAAACTGTGGAGAAGTGGGAGATATTATGCATTGTCTCTGGTGTTAGGGGCGATAGGGAAAGGAGGGGATGTTCCCACGGATGCCACCAAGCTTCCCTCGCTCCACCCTCGCTTGCCTGCCAGACGCTGAACTCCACTCGAGTACTCTGGGAAAAACAACCCCTCAGGATATTGGGTGACCTGGAACACTTCAACAGAAGCAAGGCCTTTTCATCACTGGGGTGAAGGAATGCAACCTCGAGTGGAGCCCCTTCTCTCAAGTCCCCTTGTATGCCCCAATCACCCCAGTCGCAAGGTGCTCTAGTCAGGTCTGGGGGGGGTAAGGACATGTGGTCGTGGTGTGGGGAGACAGGGAGATAGTAACTAGGGACGGGGGTTTAGGGGAAGCCTTCACACACTAACACAGGTAGGAGGGGACCCAAACAGAGATTAGGGTAGGGGGTGAATCCACTCACTCACTCGCGCCGCACCACTTGGTGCTCTCCTCTCACTCACCTCGCTCTCTCGCTCTCGCCTCGAACTCAGTCACTCTCTCACAGACGCTCTCCTTTCACACTGCAATCCTTTCTCTCTGTCTCCTTCTGAATCGCTCGGGGCCAATCTCACAGCGCTGCTGTTCTCCAGCAGCGCTGTGTTCTCTTTGCCTCCCTTATGTAGGGCTGGCCCCGCCCCTGCATTCACGGAGCTGCGTCAACCGTCGTGGCACCAAAGCCACGCCCCTAGATCAGCTGCTGGAGTGGCTGTCAGTTTCTGCCTGCTTCCTTTCTTTTGCGGGGGCTCCCTGCCTTTCGGCTCCATGCTCTGACTCTGCACCGGGGCCCCATTTGCTACACTTTCTTGGCCCCCTAAGGGGGCTCGTTCTGGGTTCCGCGGGACTCGTTGCTTCTGGCCCTTCCTAAGCTGTGCCCAACCCCGGCTCCTGCATCCCCACCGCCTTACAGTACCCCCCCAGGGCCCCCACCTGGGAGGGTGCGGGCCCGGCTTTAACGGGTAGCGGGCGTGAAAATGCCGGACCAGGAGGGGGGCGTGAACACCCAACGCTGGTTCCCAGGAACGATTGGAGGGGGGATACCCCTTCCAATCCACGAGGTAATACAGCGTACCCCGAACATGGCGGGAGTCCAGGATCCCTTGGACCTCAAAGTCAGCGGTCGCCGGGGTAGCACAGGGAGCCGACAGTGGCTGTGGCCCAGGAAACAGGGTGTGTGTGATACGGATTCAAGAGGGAAATGTGGAAAACTGGATGGACCTGTGACTTCGGGGGCAACGTCACCCAGTAAGAGATGGGGTTAATCTGCTGGGCAATGGTGAAAGGCCCAATATATCAATCATCAAGTTTGGGTGATGGGCGGGCAGAAGGATAATGCCGCCGGTCCACCCAAACAAGGTCACCCACCTGAAACAGTGGGGCCGGGCGACGCTGCCTGTCTGCCCGCTGTTTATACTGCTGGCGGGCCCGACGGAGGTGGGCCATTGCCAGGGCCTGGGCCTGCTGTAAGCGGGAGATTAGTGCACCCACGGCCGGCACCTCAGTTGCTGGGATCTCCGGGAACACCAGATGGGGGTGAAACCCATAAGACACATGAAAGGGGGAGGTCCCTATAGACGCATGACAGGCATTATTATATGCAAACTGTGTGAGTGAGAGAAGATCAACCCACCCATCCTGCAAATAGTTCGTGTAACAGCGGAGATATTGCTCCAAGGACTGATTAACTCTTTCAGCCTGGCCATTAGTCTGGGGGTGATAAGCGGAAGACGGGGCCAGGCGGACCCCCAACGCCGTGAACAAGGCTTTCCAGAAGCGAGCAATAAACTGGGACCCCCGGTCAGACACGATTGTGACCGGGAGCCCATGCAACCGGACTACGTTTTGTAAAACCAGGAGCGCTGTCTGCGGTGCTATCGGGAGGCCCCTACAAGGCACGAAGTGGCCCATCTTCGTAAATTGGTCAACGATGACCAGAATAGTGGACTATCCTTGAGACAGGGGTAAGTCCATGATGAAATCAAGATTTATTCGCTGCCAGGGGCCTTGTGGTAACGGGGCTAGCTGGAGCAGTCCCACTGGTCGACCTCTGGGAATTTTCGTGCGACAGCAGACAGCACACCCCTGCACATAGGTCTGTACATCGTGGTGCATTGTCGGCCACCAAAAGTGGCGCTGGAGTAGCTCCAAGGTTCGTCGTTGCCCCGGGTGGCCAGCTAGGGGGACATCATGGTGAGCCCATAGTATCCGTTGTCTGGCCGCTTTAGGCACAACCAAGTTACCGTTTTGTCGGGGGAGGTTCTGGAAGTTGACGACGGGTGGGGCAGGGAGGCTCTCCTTGTTTGTCAAGCGTAGAAACTGTTGGGTTGTAATTCCCACGGCGCTGAATACTCGGCGATCCAGGAGGGGGTCCCCGCGAAGCGCTGCGTCTGGGTTTGTCTCATACCGGCGGGAGAGAGCATCTGCCAGGGCATTTAGAGGGCCTGGCTGATAGATGATGTGAAAGCAAAACCGGGTAAAGAAGAGTGCCCACCGGGCATGTCTACCTGTTGTAATACGGGCGGATTGCAGGAAAGTAAGGTTTTTGTGGTTTGTGATGACCTGTACATGGTGAGCAGCTCCTTCTAAGTGGTGCCTCCATGTCTCGAATGCAGTCTTGATTGCCAATAATTCCCGGTCCATGATAGTGTAGTTATGTTCTGCTGGGCTGAGTTGCCTGGAGTAGTAGGCACATGGCAGTTGTAGCCTGGCACCTGGGGGGGTTTGCATCAACACTGCCCCCAGGGCCACGCTGGAAGCGTCGGTTTCTACAACGAATGGTAAGTCCGGGTCAAGGTGCTGTAAAATGGGGGCCTGGGTACAGGCTCACTTGATTGCTTCAAAGGCTTGACCCTGTTCCGGGCCCCACTGGTATGGCTGCCCCTTTTTAAGTAACTTAGTTAGGGGGGCGGTTTTGTCTGCATACTGCAGGATATATTGGCGGTAATAGTTCACGCTTCCTAAGAACCGCTGTAATGGCTTTACCCTTTGTGGAGGGGGCCAGGACACAATGGCCTCCACTTTACTTGTCTCCATTTGAATTCCCCTCGGGGAAATAACAAACCCCAAAAAGGGAACTGTGTGTTGGTGAAATAAACACATGGACATTTTACAATAAAGGCGATGTTGCTCTAGTCAGGAGAGAACTGTACGAATGTGAGCGACATGTTCCGCTCGACTGCGGGAATACACTAGGATATCGTCTAAGTAGGCAATGACGTATTGGTCAAGGATGTCCCGGAATATATTGTTTATAAGGTGCTGGAAAGCGGCAGGGGCATTAGCCAGCCCATAGGGCATCACCAAATATTCAAAGTGCCCATACCTTGTGCGAAATGCAGTTTTCCACTCATCCCCTTGGCGAATGCATAGCAAATTATACGCTCCACGAAGATCAAGTTTCGAGAATATGGTGGCCCCTTGCAGCCGGTCAAGTAGTTCGGGGATGAGTGGTAGCGGGTATCGATTCTTCACCGTAATGGCGTTTAAGCCCCTATAGTCTATACAAGGTCTTAACCCGCCATCCTTTTTGGGCACGAAGAACAACGGGGTCCCCCCAGGGGAGGTAGACAGTCTAATGAACCCCTTTGCCAGATTTTCGTTGATGTATTCTTTAAGGGCTTGAAGCTCCGGCTCTGATAGGGCATATATCCGTCCATAAGGGGGAACCGTGTTGGGCATAAGTTCAATGGAACAGTCATAATCCCTATGCGGCGGCAACGTCAACGCCTGTTGTTCCCTGAACACTGCCTGCAGGTCCCGATATTCCACTGGGATGGCTGATTCCTGACCGAGGGTGGTGGCTCCCATGTGGGCCTGGAATTGTTGTTCCGGTTGAGAAGCTTGATGGTGCTGAGCGCAGCCCGAGGAGGAGAAGGTGACGACCCCTCATTGCCAATCTATGGTGGGGTTATGCAGCCGCAACCAAGGGGTCCCCAAGACCACCGGGAAGGCCGGTGTGCAGACTACATCTAAACTAATGTTCTCCCAATGGTCTCCAATAACCCCACGCATTTCATAAGTACAGGTAGTAATGGGCCCTGAGGCCAGCGGGGATCCATCTATAGCTACGACGATTTCTGGCTTGGGTTTAGGCTGAACCAGAATTTGTTTTTCTTGAACCAGGGCATCATGTATGAAGTTACCAGATGCCCCGGAATCGATAAGGGCTGGAACCACGAGGGAGCGCCCCGGGGTCAGGGTTAAGGTCAACAGCACTTGCAATTGTCCCGTCTTTGTGGGTATCTGGGTAGCAGTGCCTAGCATCGAGGAGGGGAAGATGTGCATGGTTACCGGGATGCCCCTTGCCCATCCCGGTCCTGGTCGTTTCCCATTGCTTGCTGGGTTGGGGGTAGCACCGGGCAGTTCCAAGCAAAATGCCCCATTCCCCCACAGTAGAAACAGAGCCTTCCCGAGCATCTTCGTTCTCTCTCTTGTGGCGTTACGGGACCCTGGGAGGCCCCAATTTGCATGGGTTCGGCCTCGTCGGGGTGGCTCACCTCCGCTCTGCTTGGGGTGACGGCCACGGGGTGGGCCTGCCAGGTGCGCCCTCCTTCCTGCCGACGCTCGCGTCGACGCTCCACAAGCCGTTCGTCGATCTGGCAAGTGAGGTTCACTAGTTCCCCCCACTTTGCCGGGAGGGCAGCGAAGGCGAGCTGGTCTTTAATTTCATCGTGGAGCCCCTTGCGAAACAGCACCTTAAGGACACTGTCCGGCCAATTTACTTCTACGGCTAGCTTCTGGAAATGGGTCACGTACTCCAGGAGGGTCCCCCGACCCTGTCGCAGAGACATAATCACTGTCTCTGCATCTTTCACTCGGTGAGGATTATCGAAAAGAAAAGAAAATTCTTGAATGAACTTGGGATAATGGGTTAGGAAGGGGCTCTCCTGAGTCAATAAGGGCATGGCCCAATCAAGGGTGATCCCTTCCAGATGCCCTATAATAAATGCCACTTTCAGCGCATCCGTGTTGTATGTAAGGGGCTGGGTACGGAATACTAGCTTACAGAGTGCCACAAACCCCTGAAAGTGGCGTCTATCTCCTGCAAATTTTGTAATAGAGGGATGTTTGGGCTCCCTCCCCCAGGCCCCTCTCTCTACTGGGGGGGTGGCCACATCCATTCCCCCTGGGGGATAGGTGGCGGTTTCCCCCTGGCCGCCTCCTCCCACTACTCCCACCTCCTGCCTCTCTTTGATACCTTTAACTTCGAATGCCAAGGCCTGAATAGCACAGCGCATTTCTTTGAGCTTGGCGGCAACATCCATGGTAGTGGCCGGAGAAACTGTTAGGGGGGATAGGGAAAGGAGGGGATGTTCCCACGGATGCCACCAAGCTTCCCTCGCTCCACCCTCGCTTGCCTGCCAGACGCTGAACTTCACTTGAGTACTCTGGGAAAAACAACCCCTCAGGATATTGGGTGGCCTGGAACACTTCAACAGAAGCAAGGCCTTTTCATCATTGGAGTGGAGGAACGCAACCTCGAGTGGAGCCCCTTCTCTCAAGACCCCTTGTATGCCCCAATCACCCCGGTCGCACGGTGCTCTAGTCAGGTCTGGGGGGGTAAGGATGTGTGGTCATGGTGTGGGGAGACAGGGAGATAGTAACCAGGGACGGGGGTTTAGGGGAAGCCTTCACACACTAACACAGGTAGGAGGGGACCCAAACAGAGATTAGGGTAGGGGGTGAATCCACTCACTCACTTGCGCCGCACCACCTGGGGCTCTCCTCTCACTCACCTCGCTCTCGCCTCAAACTCAGTCACTCTCTCACAGACGCTCTCCTTTCACACTGCAATCCTTTCTCTCTGTCTCCTTCTGAATCGCTCGGGGCCAGTCTCACAGCGCTGCTGTTCTCCGGCAGCGCTGTGTTCTCTTTGCCTCCCTTATGTAGGGCTGGCCCCGCCCCTGCATTCACGGAGCCGTGCCGACCATCACGGCGCCAAAGCCACGCCCCCTAGATCAGCTGCTGGAGTGGCTGTCAGTTTCTGCTTGCTTCCTTTCTTTTGCGGGGGCTCCCTGCCTTTCGGCTCCATGCTCTGACTCTGCACCGGGGCCCCATTTGCTACACTTTCTTGGCCCCCTAAGGGGGCTCGTTCTGGGTTCTGCGGGACTCGTTGCTTCTGGCCCTTCCTAAGCTGTGCCCAACCCCGGCTCCTGCATCCCCACCACCTTACATCTGGTCATGCCCCAAACTGAAGCCCTTTTGGACTAGCATATGGGAATTTATCAGGGACATTACAGGCCTTGTGTTACCCTTTGATCCAAAAATTGCTGGTTTAGGTGTCTACCCAAAGATGCCTTTGATGGACAGACACAGGCCCACCTGTATACACTTATTCTTGGGTGCATTAAATGTAATAGCCAGGAAATGGAAGAACCCAGGAATCCCAACAGTAAAAGAATGGACTCAGCGGATTTGGCATATTATGACGATGGAAAAAGTCATTGCTGAGGCTAAAGGGGACCTGGAAGAATTTTACAACAACTGGAAGGAATGATTTGCAAAGATCAAAACTTCTCCAGACACGGAGATGACTGCAGACCCTGTTTGGACCACCCATATTCATTGAAAGATGGATGATTTATATTCTTACGTCATATGTTTATATTTTATATTGGTGTGTCTCTTACTTGGAGGTTTGGGGGGAGGGAGGAAAGGGAGGGGAGGGCATGGTACAGGGTTATGGAGGGAGGGGAAGGAGTAGACAGGTTGAAATACCAGGAACAGTTTGGTGAAGTGTGCTACAGAATGTGATCTGTACATTTTCTTTTGCCGTATCAATAAACATAGTTGTATTATGGAAAAATAAAATAAAATAATGAATACAACTTACGTTTATATTTAAACATACTTCTTTACATTGTTCCAATAAAGACTTAATCTTCCAATGATTAGTTATTTATTCTTTCCATAATTACTTATATTTAGATTCAACAACTTGCCACCTCAACATCACAATAAATACACTGCATTGTACTCTGTCTTTCTAAGTGGGATAGTTTTAGTCTAATTTTATTAATATAAATGTATGTAATTAAAACACTGGACGTGTAATTTTAAAAGTAATTTTGGAAACTCAAGTTCTAATTTGTGCTTGAAAAGATAGAGTTTAATGCAGTATATTAACTGTGATGTTGAGGTGGCAAGTTGGTGAGTCTAAATATAAATAATTATGGAAAGAATAAATAACTAATAATTGGAAGACTAAGGGTGAAAACAGACATGACGCTAACCACCCTTTCACCACCCTTGGTGGTTATTTATGCATGTTGCAGGGCTGTATTGGTGCCCTATGCAGCCCCGCAACATGCAGAAATGACCACCAAGGGTGATTAAAGGGTGGTTAGTAGGGGCGGGAAACCGGTAAAATCCGGTATCCGATATTGCCGGTACCGGGCGTACCGGCATTATCGGATTCGACCCGGTAATCCGGTCCAGGGTACCGGATTCCGGGTACCGGATTTTTTTACATTGCAGCCATTTAAAAATGGCTGCAATGTAAAAACTTAAAGCCCCAAGTTAAAAAAAACAAACCCTCCCCGAGTCCAGGCTGCGCGGGTGGAAGGGGGGACACCCCCCACCCACCCTGCCCAGCCTGGATTTTTGTTT
>QEPC01003729.1:429565-470231 GCA_003113815.1 Sphenodon punctatus
ACATTGGAACACAAGTGAGCAACAAGAGTTCTCAAGCTCTTGCGAACCCAGAGATTAAAGAGTCTGTAAACGGGAAGGATCGGGCCCTTGGGTGACAAAGGGGTTGTCCCTGCGGCAGGCTTGAATCGTCCAGAGAGAAAATCTGATTCAAGTGGGCTGTACGTGAGGGAAACTGAGTCACTCAAACCCAGTAAAGTGTGGGTGCGGACCTCCAACCCGTGACACTTGGCTCCTGGGATGAATGTCCCTCCTGCAGTCCTGTTCCTATGGTAGCTAGCTATGCCCTTAATTGCACACACTGTCGCCCAGTCCCTCCCGCCCCTTTACATGTCATTAATCTCTCCCTTTCCACTGGCTCCTTCCCCTCCGCCTTCAAGCATGCCACTGTCTCTCCCATCCTCAAAAAGTCCACCCTCGACCCCTCTAGTTACTGGCCGGCCTTCTTCCTACCCTTCGCCTCTAAGCTTCTGGAACGTGCGGTCTACTCCCGCTGCCTGGATCTCCTCTCTGCCAACTCCTCCCTGGACCCTCTGCAATCTGGCTTCCGTCCTTTCACTCCACTGAAACTGCTCTAGCCAAGATCACCAATGATCTACTTGTCGCTAAATCTAAGCGCCCTTACTCCATTCTTGTCCTCCTTGACCTCTCTGCTGCCTTTGACACTGTTGACCACTCACTCCTACTGGACTCTCTTCACTCCCTAGGCTTCTGCGGCTCTGTCCTTGACTGGTTCTCCTCCTACCTCTCTGATCCCTCCTTTGATGTGTCTCTTCCCAATTCCAACTCCTCCTTTCTCCCCCTTTCGGTTGGGGTTCCCCAAGGCTCTGTCCTGGACCCTCTCCTCTCCTCTATCTACACCCTGTCCCTTGGCAAACTCATTGCCTCCCACAGCTTCCAATATCACCTCAATGCTGACGACACTCAACTCTATCCCTCCACCCCCTCTCTATCCCCCTTCTGTCCATGCTCGCCTCATCAACCGTCTCTCTGATATCTCCGCCTGGATGTCCCAACGTCAGCTCAAGCTCAACATGGCTAAGACTGAACTTATCTTTCCTCCCTACCCTTCCTCTCCCTCTTCCCTGTCCATCCTTATCGATGTGGTCACCATCTGTCCCGTTACCCAAGCCCGTAACTTGGGCTTCGTCTTTGACACTCACCTTTCCTTTAAAGCTTACATCGACTCTGTTGCTAAGTCCTGTCGCTTTGCCCTTCACAACATTGCTCGGATTCGCCCCTTTCTCTCTGTCTCCTCAGTCAAAACCCTTGTTCACGCCATGGTCATCTCTCGCCTTGACTACTGCAACCTCCTCCTTACTGGCCTCCCCCGCTCTCACCTGTCCCCCCTTATCTCCATCCAAAACTTCGCTGCTAGGGTCATCCACTCAGCCCGTCGCTTTGACCACGTACAGCCTCTACTCTCCTCACTTCACTGGCTCCCACTTCCCGAATGCATCCTTCACAAACTCCTGGTGTTCACTTACAAATCCCTTCACAACCTGGCTCCCCCTTACCTCTCAGCCCTAGTCTCCTTACACACTCCTGCATGCACTCTCCGTTCTTCCTCTGCCCCCTCTCTTGCCCTCCCTTGTCTCCCCTGTTCCCCTAACCGCCTTCGTCCCTTCTCCCTTGCTGCCCCCCATGCCTGGAACTCCGTCGCTACCCACATCAGCCTTGCCCCCTCCCTCCGCACCTTTAAATCCCTCCTCAATTCCTGACGCCTGCTAGAACTTTCCTTTCGATATTTACCGTCTGCCCTCCCTGCAGACTCCTGCCTAACTGCAACCAAGCCAAGCATGTGCACCTGGGACCTCGTATCTGCTTGAATGTTATTTATCCCTTGTCTCTCCCTATGTCCCCTCTCCTTCCTTGTCTCCCCCCTCCATGTCTATTAGATTGTAAGTCGTAGGCAGGGACTGCGTCTATCTTACTTTTCTATAAAGCGCCAGGTACACTGCTGGCACAATAATAATAATGATATCCTGCTGGACTAGATGACCCTTTAAATCCTTTGAACACTAAAATTCTGTGACTCTATAATAATCATCACCATTGTTCCTCACCACTTACTGGCAGTGAGGGCCAGTGGAAGGTTGTACGTGGCACAATGCTGTTTCTCCTTGTTTTCCCCTAGGAATAGGGAGTTTCTTCTCCTGTAGGTTTTTGGTGCAACTTTGTGTGCGATCCCTGCTAACCTGAGGAAGTATTTTTCATATTCTTCCTCGTATTTGGCTCATTGGGACAGAAAGTGTTCCTCCATCTCCACTCGATCATAGATTTCATGTATGATTCCAAGCTTTAATAAACCTCTAAAATCATGAAACTGACAATAAAATGTCCTGTTTTAACAAACACCAACTCCAGCAAAAAAATAAAATTAAAAACCAGGAGGTTTTCAGTAACAGTGTCAAAGTGCTCTGAGGTGGGTGGCAATGCAGTGAAATTCATGCTCCAATCTTATCCGAGAGCAAAGGGTTCACTCTACATAGATGTGCACACTAGTGCCAGCCTCCTTCCACACCCTTTACAAGCACTGTATGGTGAGACTGGGTATCTACCTGGGCCCTTCCAGCTACCCCTCGGCGTATATCCGTCCCTGCCTCTATGAGTATCAGACCCCCACGCCCACCCCCTCACGGGCAAGTTGCGATGGCTGGCAACTTCTAGCTCTGACATCAGGTCGAGGGCAGATAGAGCAACTGGAGGACTACTACCATAGAGAACCTGCATCCACAGCTAGAGCGGCTCACGGCAGGCAACTCTATGCCTTTCAGAACACCATGGGAAGGGGAGGGAATTGGCAAACGCAAAGGACAAGAAATGAGGCTTTCTATTAGCCCGCACATCCACTGAAGGTGGGGATTAGATTGCTGAATGGCCAATGGGAGGTAGAAAACGAGCGGAGACGAACTCTGATTGGCTAGGGCTGAGGGGGCGGAGCAAGCTCCGGGTAGAGCGCGAAGACTCGAAGTAGGTTTCCTCTGTCTGGGTTGGCGCCTCTTGGGGAGAGTTATTCCCCCGCTTGGTAGCAGCGACCATGGCGGCGTCTGAGGTAAGCCTGTCAGGCTCGAGCACATTAGTCGCGGAGGTACGGAGCGGACCTGTGTGCCTCTTTCTCTCCTGCTCGAAACCCCCCACAGCTGGCGGGGACTACGACTCCCGGCACGCACAAAACTACAAGTCCCAGGATGCACCGAGCCCTTCAAGGGCAGATTCTCTGTTGTCCACCTTGGCATAAGAGGCTTGACCCAGGGCATGATTGGGGGGGGTCCACCTCAGGTTAAAAAGTGTTGCATTGTGGGTTAACATGGTCAGTTTAGGGGGTTATGATGCTTGTAGCTGTGTGTCTGCTCTCCTGTTGCTGGTAGTGATGCTATTTCCAGAGCTGTGAGGTAAAATGTCTGTGCTCTTTTCTTTGGCCTCCATTATACCGATTATGTTAGTGGTTTCTAAACCTTTTGGCTGCATGGTGTCATTTTTGAGACTTCTTGTTCTAACTATTAACTTATACAACACCAGTTAATGTTCCTCATGCCCAATAGTGGTGATTAGAGATAGATCCTTGGCTTGAGGGACTTGCAGTCTAACGTGGTCAAGGGAGGGGAGACAAGAGGCAGAGAACTTGGGGAGAGACGGGGATGCATTCAAGAACTGGAGAAGTTGTAGAAGCACATGCTTTGCTCAGTTACTTGTGTAATGTTGTGATCCCAGAAGGCAACAAAGACATGCAAAGTATATCAGATCTCAGTTATGACCGTGACCCTATTAACCAACAATGTGAGATTCTGTTTAGGGTTAGGACCCCTACTTTAGGGACCGTTTGTATTTCTGTCTTACTGACCCTAAATATTAAAAAATGAAGTGAGTTGCATCTGCTCCCAAATCCATAAGACTTGTTTAAATATCCAAGATATTTTAATACTAAATTTGAGGTACTTCTTACTTTGTCTTTTGGTTTCTGGGCTTTTAGGGTTCTACTGCAGTCATGCTGACAAATTTCTCTGCAATCATGAGGGCTACAAACAGATGGATATTGAAGCAGATGACTAGTTAGGTGTTGGTGACAGGAGCAATGATATTTTGGCATTGGGTTCCAAGAAGGATTAATGATTGGTTCAAATGCCCATTCCCAACCAACTGTTAATGATCCAAACTCCTGAATTTCCCCCTTCCCAGTCATGAGATTGAAAAAAAACATTCTCTGTTTGAACATTTTATGCTATATTTATGTTAAAATTATATTCTTGGTTTTTAGTTTCATTTGGAAACAGAGGTTCTAGAATCTGACTTTCAAAAAAAATTGGACAGCGATTCTGACAGCGGACAAGGCAGCTGTGAAACAAGCTCTCCAGGACATGCCAGCAAGGGGATTGCATCTCTTGGTGATAGAGGTCTGTAATATTGTCAGATTTCTTTTCAGAAAAAAAAGTTAAAATGCCGGGTATCGTATACTGTAGCCATAGCCTGTTGCTCTACAGAAGGCTGAGGTCTTTTTTGCGTTAGCATTTAAGCTCAGTGCTATTGTGTTAACTGCTCTCCATCCAGCCATAATTTTTTTTTTTGGTTTGTTTTTCAGTTTTGAGTTAGTGCTTAAACTTTGGCTCAAGGTTGCATGCGTGTCTCTTCTAATGAGGCGGAGATCAGATTTCCTTATATATTCTGCCTTTACCCAGAATTTTGTGCTGTGTAGACCCACAGAACAATTAGCCTAGATTTGATAGTCCCTGTGTGGAAGAAGATGTACAGTGAAGCACCAGATGTGATTCCATAATTCAACAATTAGGCTGTGAGGACGGCGAGGAAGGAGTTTCTTGCTGTCCTCATAGCGTCTGCGAAGTCACGCCCGGCGGAGCTGTTTCGGGTGGTGTGGGGGCTGGTCAGTCCGGCCTCCCTCCGCCTTGATGGGGACTTGTCCCAGGCCCGCTGTGAGGAGTTTGTCACCTACTTCGCAGACAAGATTGCTCGGATTCAGACCGACTTTGACGCTGGGTTGATGGCAGTAGGGGAGGAGCGCGGGGGGGCGGAGGGCCCGTCTGGTCCATCTTTGTGGGGAGAGTTTCGGGAAGTGACGCCGGCCGATGCGGTGGATGTCCTGGGGTCTGTGAGGGCCACGTGTTGTGAACTGGATCCGTGCCCGTCCTGGTTAATAAAAGCTTCCAGGGAGACGTTGGGGACGGTGCTGGCGAGGGTAGTGAACGCGTCCTTTCGGCAGGGGAGGTTGCCGCCCTGCCTTAAAGAGGCTGTGGTGCGCCCCCTGTTGAAAAAACCATCTTTGGACGTGGATGCGCTTGCCAGCTACCGACCTGTCTCTAACCTTCCCTTTTTAGGGAAGGTTATTGAGCGGGCAGTGGCGCTCCAGCTCCAGGTGCATCTGGATAGTATCGGCTTCCTAGACCCTTTTCAATCTGGGTTCCGCCCCGGCTATGGCACCGAGACGGCGTTGGTGGCCTTGGTAGACGACCTCCGCCGGGAGATGGATGCAGGATGTTCAACATTTCTCATCCTGCTAGATCTCTCGGCCGCTTTTGATACCGTGGACCATGGGCTGCTGCTGAGGCGACTGCGTGACCTGGGGGGTCTGGACGGGACCGTTCTTGAATGGTTCCGCTCATTCCTCTCGGGGAGGAGCCAACGGGTAGTGTTGGGGGAGGAGACATCGTGCCCCCGCGCTTTACCGTGTGGCGTTCCGCAGGGTTCGATCTTGTCTCCGCTGTTGTTTAACATCTATATGCAGCCCTTGGGGGAGGTTGTGAGAAGGTTCGGGGTGCGATGTCACCAGTATGCTGATGATACTCAGCTGTACCTCTCTTTTTCTACTGACCCAGACCCTGCTATCTCGTTGCTGTCCCAATGTTTGGAGGCCGTGGCGGAGTGGATGCGGCTGAGCAGACTGAAGCTCAACCCCGATAAGACGGAGGTGATGTTGGTGGGGAGAGCGAAGGGGGTGGTGGCCCCCCTAGTTGGGGGGGTTCGCCCTCCTATAGCTCAGCAGGTTCGGAGTCTGGGGGTGATACTGGATGCAGACCTTCGTCTGGAGCGGCAGGTGGAGGCAGTCGCTAAGGCTGCTTTCCGCCAGCTATATCTAGTGCGTAGGCTGCGTCCGTATGTCTCCGGCCCGGACCTGGCCTCCCTCATCCATGCCTTCGTCACCTCGAGGCTCGACTACTGTAACGCGCTCTACGTGGGGCTTCCCTTGTTCTTGGTTCGGAGGCTGCAGCTAGTGCAGAATGCGGCGGCTCGTCTTCTTACGGGGACGGGCCGTCGGGAGCATATTACACCTGTGCTCCGAGCTCTGCACTGGCTGCCGATAGCGTGCCGAGCCAAGTTCAAGGTGTTGGTGATGATCTATAAAGCCCTACACGGTCTTGGCCCCTCATACCTTAGGGACCGCCTCGCCCTCCGTGCCCCAGAGCGGCTCCTGCGGTCCGCCGGGGGTGCCTTCCTGGAGGTCCCCCGTGTTAAGCGGGGGGCCACAATGGAGAGGGCATTCTCGGTAGTGGGGCCGCGGCTTTGGAACTCCCTTCCGGAGGAAGCTCGCCTGGCCCCTAGCCTGTTAACATTCCGGCAAAATTGTAAGACCTGGCTGTTCGCCCAGGCCTTTGGGAGGGAGGGTGGGTAGGGAGGGGTGTTTTAGTTCCCCCACCTACCTGGGTTTTTATATTGTATCTTAGTCCTGTTTTAATGTTTTATAATATTTATGATAATTTTAATTGATTTTATTGTATTTTAATGTTCTGGAAGCCGCCCCGAGCTGCATGGCAGGAGGGGCGGGGTAAAAATCTATGAAAATAAATAAAAAATAAAATAAAAAATAAACAAGTAGCAAGGCTCTCCCCACAGGTAGTAAGAACACTGTGATAATTCATACCAGTTGGTGTTGCTGGAGAGAACTCACTAGCTTGGCAACTAAGCTGAATGGTTTGAGAAATGAAAGAGAATGTAGAAGAGCTATGCCTGACAGAGCTGCGTTAGTCTCAAGGAAGTATTTAAGGTACTCCCAACCCAGTGGATGTCTGCAATACTGCATACTTTAAAGTTTTCTGGGGATACTGGATCTGTTAGTCAATTGCTTGTTATGAAGCTTATGTATCCTTTTAAAAAGTGATCCACCAAGATGTTGCATGCTATAAAGGCAATGTAACGTGTCTTATTTCTGCCAGATTCAGATGAGGAGGTCTTTGCAAGCAAGAAATCCAAAAGAAAGAAAGTGCTTCGGGACAGTGAGAGTGAAGGAGAAGTGGAAGAAAGTTCCCTTGAGAAGACTGTGACCAGAGATGAGGAAAGCGGGGAGGAAAATGACCTCTTTGTTCAGAAGAACAAAAAGCCCCACCGGATTTGCCAGGCTCTGCTGGACAGTGATGATAGTGATAGTAGTGACCCAACGTGCCAAGTAAACCTTGAAATAGGAGTGAAGACTGTCTTGAGTGGGAGCTCTTTGGGTTTGGAAGTGGAAAAGCCCATGGAGAGCTTCCCAAAATCTTGGAAAAAATATAAGAAATGCAAAAGCAATAATGAAGATGAAACTCCCCAAAATGAGAGAAGGAAATCAAGGAGGAAGACGAGCAAAGAGACGAAAATGGAGTTCATTAGACAGATGAAAAGGAAGGAAATGAAACCAGAACAGGAGGTATATATATAAAAAAATCTGAGATTTTTGGTTAAGGTAAACTGAATTACAGGATTGGTTGTTGGTTGGAAGCTTTCAACATAATTTCGGTGCCCAACATGTGAGGATAGGCTAAACACCCACAAGTTAGACTTCCTCTCTTCCATCTAAAATGCGAATCTAAGCAGTCTGCATGGGGATCTAATCTACTTCAGATGACCTCTTTTTTTGGACCAACTTCTCTTGGTGAGAGTATGCAAGCTTTCGGGCAACGAAGGGCCCTTCCTCAACCCAGGCATGTAAGAAGTCAGAACTATAGACAGAGCAAATATAGGACTGTTTGTATTTATGAAGGCAATCGTGTGGGGGTGATATTGTAAGTATGTGGCTTGAAAGCTTGCATACTCTCGCCACACGAAGTTGATCCAAAGTTGACCTGCTTTATCTCCATCTCTTGCATTTTTGACCAAAATAGCAGCAACACTCTCTTTCCAGACTGGGGATTTCCTAGAACCTCACTATGATACTAGTTCTGGTACTGGCCCATATTGTCAATCTTGGTTCAGCACAGGAATGTGACCTCCACTGGACGATTGGTGCGGATAAGGCTTCAGTGGATGGACCTGTATTTAGGTGTAAGGGATGCAGTACAGCAGCTCTCTCTCTCCACTTGCATGCAGATCAGGGGTGTGATGTTATGCCCTGTGCTGGCTTGTATTCCTATGACCAGTGCATGTGAAATTTGCCAATCCCTTTTTGTGTTACTATGGATGGGGGTGATTCCAGTTTTCCCTTGCAGGCTGTAGAATCATGTAGGCTGTTGCCAGGTAGTCCTAAGGCTCAGAAGGTGGAAAGTTGGGTTGTGTTGTCCATGTATGATCAAGTTCAGTTTCTTTGAGTCCTTTGCTGGAGCAGGATTGCTATAATTGCCGCCTTGGGAGGAGAATGTGGGCAATCATTGGTATCAAAGGCCTTTGTGTTGTGGGTGGGTGTTTTTGGACAAGCGCCTCCCCACCTAGTACCCATCCAGTACCCACTGTTCTTGTGTGAAAACCCCACTGGTAACCAATGGTTAACCAGTGAATTGTGTGTGTGTGTGTGTGTGTGTGTGTGTGTGTGTGTGTGTGTGTGTGTGTGTGTGTGTGTGTGTGTGTGTGTGTGTGTGTGTACAATTGCCTGAACAAGAGTGCATTTTGTACAGTCTCTTTTCTCAGTGTGTTTTTAAACAAAATGCTACCACACATGGACAGGGGGATGCATGCTTCTGTGAGCCCACTTAGCACCCACTTGTGGCGTGCTGCCACGAAATCCAGAGTGCTGTGTGGGGCAAGAAAGTAGTATGCGGGTGCCCTCACATCCTTATCCCATATAAACTGAGGCAGCCACCCCTGCCAGCAGATCCCACTCATAGACACTGTGGGTGGTGGGGTGTTCTTTGCAAGTCACAGGAACTGACCACGAACGCTGGGGCGAACAGTTCTCCAGCACTCATGCCCGCGACATGTCCGTTTCAAAGCCCAGCACACGCTTCTCCTCCCCCATAGTTCGCAGAAGGGGGGGACTGTCATGGTAGCCACACTGGGAGCCACCTGTTAGAATCTCTCCCCATGCATTCCACCTGAGTGTGCCGCTTGGCAGTCAGATATCTCCCCAACCTCCCCACCCCGCATTGCTTGTCTAAAAACGCCTTCAGAGTTGCTGGTGGGTATTAAATAATCCTCGCATATTCTGTCTCTGCTGATTGCATTGGTTAGAAACCTGTCTCCGTTAATTAGCCTGTAGGAATCTGCAGTGCTAGAAAGTAGATAGAATCAAGCTAGAGAACTTAAAATAGTCTTTTTTTATGATGGTGTGTAAGAATATTCACCAATCCATACTTTGATCAATAAACATGAAATTTATTAAGCTGATTCTTCAAATATTTTAAATTGGACTTCTGAATTGATATAGCTATCTTTATTTTAACTTTCCTGGTCAGGAGGAAGGGGAGAGGTACCCCTTTAATGACAGTGGGTGTCTTCTTGCTGACAAAGACCTTTTTGAGAATGGATTAGAGGAAGAAAACGATCTCCTTGAAGATGAAGTGTCATTAGAATCAATAAGAGCTTCAGTGAAAGAGAAAATGAAGAAATCTAGGGTAAGGCACTTGGCAACAAACTTAACATTATTAATTGAAGAATCTTGTATTTGAACATATTTAACAGACGCTTGCGATGCTGGTGTGTTTCTGCTAGCTGAAAATGAGAAATGGTTCCTAGGTATTGGCTTCCTGTAAATTGTGAAGGGAGAGTAATTCCTTCCTAAGCAACCTTGTTCTAGGAAGATCCAAAAACAGTATTGCAGTAGAAACGATGGTATACAGTCGCTCAAAGAAGTTGCAAGGAAACTAAGCAATACTTGAATTCGTTTTTGGAAACTTTGCCTACAAAACATATTGATTAAAAGGAGTTAATTTGTATCGAGAGCAGAGCTGTAATACAGTTATGGACTTGCTTTTTATGCAGCCCTTTCTGTAGAGAAACTAATAGATTTGTTTTACCAATGTTAGACTAAACAGCTGTTTTCTAAGAATGAAGACTACAGGCATGTTTTTGAGGAAAACGAGGAACCTATGTCTGAAGAGCCAAAAAAGAAGGTGACTATTGCTTTTTATAACGGGTGGGGAGCCACGGGGGTCCTTTCCAGTTCCTAGATCTGGCCCCGGATCTAGTTCCTACCCCCAAGTGCTTGAAAGACTGAGTTCAGGAAAAGGGAGCAGAGATGAGGGCATGTACACAAGGATGGGGGAGAGATCCATGGCACACATCCATGTTCTATACCCTCCTTTTCCTGATTCATCTTGCTTCCAAATTTTATGTGATCCTTGGAGGTTGTACAAATTTTCAAAGTGGTCCTTGGGAGGGAAAAAGTTCCCCACCGTTGTGTGTGTTCTTTTCAGCTCTTAGTAACTAGTATAATTTATGCTGTGTTTAGCCTGCATTTCAACCACTAGTCCTTCTGTGCTCCTGTTTGAAAACTGCTTAACAATATACATGCTTCTCCTTTTTAGTCCTGCAAACATTTTTTCTTTTCTCTCTCTCTTTTTTTTTTTTTTTTTTTTTTTTAAAGGAGCGTAAGGCAGCTAAGTTGGGTAAAGAAGCCATCAGACGCCTGCACAGTGAGACCCAACGACTTCTTAGAGGTAAACCTTCAGGGCAAGGTTGTGTGATTAATTCATGAGAGCAGCAGAAAATGAGTATTGGCAAATAAGAGACCAGATTCTGTTGGTCCTCAGCTTCAACTATTCATTCAGGATATGAAGTGGATAGGCTGCAGAACATAAGTTCCATACTGGGTCAGGCCAATGGTCCATCAAGCCTAGCATTCTGTCTCCCAACAGTGGCCAGGTTTGGTTGCTTCAGAGAAGTGCACAACAGGTGAGAATTTAATGATTCATTATCTGCTGTTGACTCCCAGCCTCTGACCAGGCTGTTTATGACAGGAATGGCCATACTGATTCATTTTATTTTTAAAAAAACTATATTGACAATTTTTACCATGATCTTGAGGAATGGTCGTCTTATTTTTAATTTTTTTTTTTTTTTTTTTTATATTTCACTAAAATGTCTTGAAGGTCAAGCACTATTCCTGATTACAGCGTCAGTTTTACCGATACGCACCTGTGTAAAGTCACTTGGATTTTACAGCAGGACAGACAGTGGTTTGTTTATGGATGTTAGTGGAAAAAAGTTCAGAAAGTTCTTACACTCTTGCTGATGGCTTATCTGCTTTTGCAAGGCTTTCTGTCGATGCAGCAAACATAGTTTGTGTATCGGGGCTGTGCTGCTATTCACTTCTCTCACCTATCTTTTCGTTGCAAAATATCCCATGCTTTTTAAGTAAAACACACATTGCTTTGATATTTGACAAAAGCTAATCCCCTTTTCTCATTTTGGTAGAATCGTCTTTGTCTCTCCCGTATCATGTTCCTGAGACCAAAAGCATCCATGAGTTCTTCAAGCGTAAGCCTCGACCAACCTTCCAGGGAAATGCTATGGCCCTGCTAAAGTAAGAAACAAGCCTGCTTAATGTATGTTTGTCACGGGTTGGAGGTTTTCCTTTTTCTGTCCCTATCCCCGAAATCAAGATTAAAATAACAAACTGCCACTCTGTTCCAAGATTTGCTTATTTCACCCTCTCAGAGCTGAGTTCCAGGCTCCTGGGACTCTGTCTCTGCAGGTATGGGATTTACTGCCTTCAGAGGATTCCAGTCACCTGGCTATCCTCTACTTTCTACACATTGGTCCACAAACTGAGCTTGACCCTTCTCGTTGGGTGCCACTGTCACGGGTTGGAGGTCCGCACCCCCACTTTATTGGGTTTGAGTGACTCAGCTTCCCTCGCGTATAGCCCACTTGAATCAGTTTTCTCTCTCTGGCCGATTCAAGCCTGCCGCAGGGACAACCCCTTTGTCACCCAAGGGCCTGATCCTTCCCGTTTACAGACTCTTTAATCTCTGGGTTCGCAAGAGCTTGAGGGCTCTTGTTGCTCACTTGTGTTCCAATGTTAGACACAGACACTTCTTCATAAAGATAAGAAGTTAGTTTATTGATTACATAAGCAAGATTGTTGATACAGAGTGGTTACTAGAAATCAAAGGTAAATATAACGAATTCCTAACCTATACTGGTTGAGTTCCTAAATAAGGATCTTACCCTACAAAGGTCCACAAGTTCTTCTCAGTCCTTGATGTAAGCGACTGGGTCTTCAGTCTTAGAGTTGCCAGAAAACAAACTCCTGTCTCTCAGTCCATTGTTTGGCTCAGCCTTCCTGACTGCAAGATCTTGAGTGAATTCCCGATAGTCTCTCCCCTCTGGGGTACAACTCCTTATATCCCCAGGAGGAAACTCCTCGTATCTTCTCGAGGCTTCTAGAATTCCTTTTGTTCTCTTTATCTGCTTTTCTGTGTCTCTTGCATGTAGGCAATGGCTGTCTGCATTAGCATATTAAATGTCTCTGGCCATCCGTCTGGGGCGAATCAACAAACTGTCTTTCTATTTCCTGGAGCTTGGTCAAGTGTCACAGTCTTGATTTGAGTTTTACAGTTCTTAATTGTAACATTACATACATGTGGAACCTTTTGCTTTACATATTTATTAGACTTGTAGTCTACATGTAGGCCAGTATCACACGTGTGACCCTATGTTCCTCCGTGACAATGTTCTTCTACACTGTGGGTTCTTGGTCTTTTTCGTAGCCTGGACTATATGTAGGAAAAGCATCTCATTTACATTCTGTTTCCATTTGTAATCAACATTATTTATAATTTTACATAGCACATTCAGTGTTCAAAGTGCTTTACGATCCATATCCATTTGTAAAGAGACCACTAATGCTGGGAACTGGGAACACGGAAACTGGGAACACGGAAAAGTAAAATCAATAATGTATGTAATGTATCTTCCCTGTGTTTGAATGGAGTTTCTCATGCTTGCTATGGTGCCCATGTAAAGGATGAAGTGATATATTGTATTTTGGTTGCTGACTTTGTCTTTGAATTTTTGGCAGGTCTGCTAAATATCAACCCTGTCTAAATGAAGAAAACCCAGATACAAAGAACCCAAGTGTCATTTGCAAAGACAGTCCAACAGAAGAAGCTGGTCCAGTGGCAGCCACTAGGGAGTTGGAAGTGAGACCTGATGAGCATCCTTCAGCACCTGTGGACTCTGACATTGCCAACACAGACAAGCCTTCCACAGACAAAGTGGAGAACCTGGCAGAAGGCTGTCATGGGACGCAAATACAGGAGGACGGTTGTAATGTTGCTGAGAACCTTACAGCTGATGAGAACTCTGAAAAGCAGCAGGATTCTAACTTATTCAGTATTGAATGCAGGAAACACCTGGAGGGTGAAACATCTGTGGCATCTGGAAAAGGGTCGTTTGAGCGAAGCGACAATGATTCGCTAAAACCAGAAATTCCTTTCTCATTTGAAAGACAGGCCCTTGAAGAAAGAGAGGACCAGTCACAAAAAATGGGTGTAGAACATGAAGAGCCTGTTCAACCAGCGGTACCCGTGGTAGCAAAGAAGTCTAAGTTAGATAAACTGCGGGAATTAGGAGTGGACTTATCTGTCAAGCCTAGACTCTGCTCTGGTGAGGACTCTTTTATTAATCTTGAGGAACCAGAATCAAACACAGGTACCGTGACGTGCTGTGATTGAGTTGACCCTGCTTAACTTGTCATTGTTTAGAAAGCACAGCTTGAAGGAGCAGCTGGCCATTGGCGATACAGTTGTGCGCACTCATCCTTCTTTGTTGACTTCAGAGTCTTGCTATAGTGTTAATTGAAACTGTGCTGTTGATGGAGCCTGGCTTCCCATGAGCCTTGACTTTTTTTGAAAGTTCCCTTGAAACTTTCTCTTAAAAAGAATTTAATAAACTTGTGCAAGGAGAACTAAAGCAAGCAAAGTGTCCAGCTAAATGGCATGGAATTTATTTTCCTCTTCAATGCCCAGGTTTTCAAACCTGAGTGACTAAAGTTAGGCATGTAAATTCTTATTTAGGGAACTAAAATAAGTAACCTGGCTTTTCGGCAGTGATGAGCACCAGCATATCTTATTGGCAACTTGGAAAACCAGGTCAGTTCTGCTTAGCTGCCCAAATAAATACCTTAAATCAAGACATCAAAGTTTGAAATTTTGTGGCTGCTTTTGTTACTTTAGTGGAGGATAAGCAATCTTATAGTATTCTGGCTTAGTATAACACTTAGGGAAGCCTCTGATTTAGAAGGCACAATGTCAGCTATTTCTAGAATCGTTATTTTAATGGTACCCAACTGGACTGTTGCTTTAAATTATACTTAAAAATAGCCTCTGTGCAAGAAACTGAAACATATTAACTGTGTTGGAGACCAGCGATCTGAACTGAGGGACCAATTGGTTATTGAAATAGGATAGTGACGCCAAAGTTTTTAGCAAATAATATGAGGTTTTTTATAGGAGACTGTGAACAATATGATTATTGCATCCTATACCCAAATATTAATTTCATCAACCATCTTGACCCCACTATGTTACTAGTAGTATTTAAGTTAACATTGATCCCATTTCAGATATAAGAAGCTGAATAATTTGTTGCATAAAACTTTCATGTTATAACATTAAATAAAAATAGAATGGAAAATGGTGACAATTTTACTGGATCAAATGAGTTGAATCACTGCAGGAGGAGTCAGCTCATGACTGTAGACCTTGCTTACAACTTTTTTTTTTTTTAATTTTTATTCAAGAACTAGAGGCTTTAAAAGAGCGTTTCCTAAAGCACGCATTGCATGTAGCCAAACCAAAAACTGAACGAACTGTGAACTTGAACATTATTCGTAAAGAGACCGCTAACGATGGCAAGGAAGAGCTAAAATCGGATGTGGTACCAGCGACCTTAGCTGCAGAAAATCTAGATGAAACCGCCCACACAAAGCCAGGTATGTCTGAGATGGAGGATTGTTGTTGCTTCATTCTGGGAATAAATCTATTTTTGCTCACTAAGAAACTTGCACTATTGTTTGTTTTATAGCACTCCCATTCCTCTGTTGCTTCGCAGTTGCAACTCTTGAATACAGGCTGTTTGTGTTTAAATGTTTCACTGGTAAATGCAGCAAATAAAAGAGGTGTGGAAAGCTAATCAACGTTATTTATAATTTTATATAGCATTTTCAGTGTTCAAAATGCTTTACAATCCATATTGAGTTTACCCTCTCAACAATCCTGTGAAGTAGGTCATTATCATTCCCATTTTACACATGGTAAACTGAGGCTGAGAGAGAGACTAGCCTAAGGCCACCCAGTCAGTTCATGGGATTTGAAGCCTGGTCTCCCAGGTTCAAGTCCAACATCTTATCCTCTAGACTACATGCTGATCTTTAATCTTTAAACGCTAGAGGAGGTAGGTAATTTGGATTATCCCATGGTCATGTATTCTTTCTACCTCATGTGCATTATTTCATGTATCCTTTTGCCTCTGTACATGACAACAGGGAAGCGTTGTTCCCATAGGAAATAACAGAAAGAAAGAACCTACATTGGATCTCCAGGCCATGCCAGTAGCAGTTGGTGATAATGATGAATATTCTTGATAAGTGTAAGATTGCATTGCTTCTGCAAATGGATCTTAATACAGGCCAGGGTGTTTTATCTTTCATAGTCAGCAGATCAGTTCCTGAAACCTTCTTTAAAATAAAGTGCCATTGCCTTTTATCTTCTCTTCCTGTGTGCACATGGTTACATTACACTGTGTGCTCAAGGCAATAAAGTTTAAGGATTCATCATAACGCATCTAATGTATTCATGCGTTCATTTCTGTCCAGGTGAAAAGCTGCAAGTGCTGAAGGCCAAACTGCAGGAAGCCATGAAACTCCGCAGGATTGAGGAACGCCAGAAGCGGCAAGCTCTGTTCAAACTGGATAATGAGGATATGTTGGAGGAGGAAGAGGAGGAGGAGGAGGTGACAGATGAATCTGAGGAAGAGGAGGAGGGCAACCGGGAGGTCTCTGTCTAGCATTTTTACCTAACATTATCAACTGTTAGTGTCTGCTGACTCCTCATAATTAGCAAAGAAATGAGAAAATTAGACTTTTGAGCAGTTATTACAATTGGCCTGTTGCCAAATTGAGGCTGTTCTTTGAAATAAAAAATGAGTATGATTAGAAGGATTCATTACTTAAAGGCTTCAACTGCCCAGAGCTAGGTATCCAAATGCAAATTTCTTTCTTTTTGTTTTATTTATATATAGTATATATAAATAAAATACTGAAACACATCGGATAATACTCCTTTGTCAGCAGCTGCTCAAAAGTCTAATCGGCAAAATAGTCTGTTGGGTGGAGAGGTTGAGACAGCCATTAAAACACTAGTGTCTTTGAAAGAATATGATGAAGATCTTTTGTGTGTGTGACATTATATTTTTTATATATATATATAAAATTGTGTGTATCTGTGTGTGCGCGTGAGATAGATATATAGATATATATATATATAATCACGCGCACACACAGATACACACTCACACAAGATCTTCATAATATTATTTCAAAGATGCTAGTGTTTTAATGGCTGTCGCAACCTCTCCACCCAACAGACCATTTTGCCAATTGTAACAGATAATTCCTGTCTTAAGCTTGACATGCCACTTCCAGCTGTGATCCATAATTGAGCCTTCAGAGGAGTGTAAGTGCTTCCCCCGCAAGTTATCTAAACAAAAGCCTGTAATATTATGTCTTTGCACTCTGCTGGCAATATTGTGCTTCGAGCTGCCAGACAATAAGTTCCATTGGGATAAAGGGAGACTTAAATTTAGCTAGCTGCATACATAGCTGATCTTGGAAGGTCGTTGGTTTCGGTCTTGAAGAAAACCATAAAACAGATCAACCTGTTTGTTGTAAGGGCTAGGTTCCTCTTAACTGCCATCTATGCCAACATTTTGCGTCCTTTATCCACTGGAATAAGAAAAGCCTTATAGTTAGGCACATGCTTCAGTTTCCCCATCCCTCTTCGTGGTGGTGGTGGCTTGTTTATATAGTGCCAGCAATGTGCCTGGTGCTGAACAGTTATAATTATAGACAGGTCTCTGCCCTAAGGGGTTTTAAAATCTATTAATAGATAAGGGAAGGGGCAGCAAGGGGAGTTACACCTTTCAGATATTAAAAAAGGTGTGATTTTTAAAAAAGACGTAGAGCACTTGTTCTACATTGCTATGGAAGACATGTCAAGAAGAAATGTGTTCTAAAACCTACCTCCTTGTAATTTAGGTTTAATATTGGGAACCTCTTCCTAACCACTAGAGCAGTTCAGTGGAATGAGCTGCCTGGAGAGGTTGTGGACTCTCTGTCCTTGGTGGCTTCCAAGAAGAGACTGGATAAGCCTCTGTCAGGGATGCTTGCCCTGGGGATAAGACTGGATGACGTGTGAGCGCTATTTCAGCTCTACGATGCTAGAATCCAGCCAGAAAAAAACATTTAATTAAGCTAATGGGTCAAAACAATAATCCCCGTCGTTTCTCTGATTTGTGGGGGTGGTGGTTTCTTTCTGGGTTTTGTAGACTGTGGAGTTCCTCCTGGGTGAGGCAGAAGAAGATGATGAGGAGCCAGAAGAGCAGGGTCTTGAAGACGGTGGCAAAGAAACTGACAAAGAATCGTTTGACGAGGAAGACGGTGGCAAAGAATCTGTTGGCGAGGAAAGGGTGGGCAAGTCTGTGCTGTCTCACGCTGTCCCCAAGCCACCCTCAACTGAGTCTACGTTGATGTTGTTCAAGGACAACTCCTCCAAAATGGGGTAAATAACCTTGTGGCTAGACACCGAATTGGGTCTCTAACAAACCTTTGTTAATCTGATCTATCCATCAGACAGAGGTGGCCAGACCTGTGATGTACACGATCCAGTTGATCCTGGGTGACTTTGCCAGGATTCCTCCACTGGCTTCCAGCTCTAGGGCACCTTGGCAACTGGTCTCAAAAGTGGAGAGAAGCACCCAGGGGTGTAGCAAGGTTGAGAAGGGCCCGGGCTCAAGCCACAGTTATGGGCCCTTAATGTGTGCGTGTGCTTTGCACGCGCGCGCTCAAAAAATCCAAAGTGGGCGGAGCTTAAGGGATGGGGCAGGGCTTAAGGGATGGGGTGGGGCCTGCTGATAGCTTCTAAATATACAGAATCCAGCGGCTAGGAGTTATAAGGGATAGTATCTGATGGAGAGAACATCAATTAACACTGGGAACTCCTTGCTGCTGTGCAAAACACTGCCGCGTAGAGACAGAGAGAGTCATCCTACTAACATCCCATCCATTCAGTGGATATAAGCCGGAAGGCTTCTATCCCGAGGGGCACCAGCTGGCACTGGCTCAAAAATACCACCACATCACATCCCCTTTCCCTCCAAATCCAAGCCACTGTGCCACCTGCCCCCCTCCCGCACCGCATGACCAAGGGAAGTGGGTTTTTTTTTGTTGGTTTTTTTTTAAAACCTATTTTTTTTTCTGGCCAATGCCCCCCCCCCCCCGGCTCTGTGACGAGTCAGACGTTAAAGTTAGGGATTAGGGAAGGAAGTGGAGTGGAACACTTACTAGGAAGACCTGGAGTCTGACTGGATGAGTGAGGCTGAATTGCTGCTGCTGCCGCGGGCCACCACTCCTGAACTCTGAGTCACTAGCCTCTCCGTGCCCCAACTATGTGGATGGCGTTGTGAGGTGGCAAGGCAGCATCAGGGCAGGGCAGCCAGGCAGCCTCTCTGGCCGCACCTGCGCAGACTGCTGGCGGGTTGTTGTTTTTTTTAAAAAAAAAAAGCTTTGGAGTTCTCAGCTTCCAGTCCCCGGCATCCTTCCCCCCCCACAGTGCGGTGCAGTGCGGGAGGGGGGAGGGATAGGGCCCCTTGCCCCCCTCCCGCACCACATAACCAAGGGAAGCTTTTTTAAAAAAAATAATTAAAAACCCACCTATTTTTCTTTTTGGCCACCCTGGCCTACGCCCCCCCCCCCCCAAGGGCAGGGCCCGGGTGCAAATGTGCCCCCCTCGCCACGGTAGCTACGTCAGTGGGAGCACACACACCCCCTTTAGAGAGAGCCTCCCCTGCTGCACTGGATGAGCAATCCTAGCCCAACTTCTCTCTCACTCCCCTCCCCCCTCCCATAGACACTCCATGGGGTGCTGGTCCCACTGTCCTCCCACATGTGATCTCTGAGGGGCTAGGCCCTCTCCCTGCACCATCATCTGCTGGAGGCTAGCTTATGATTCAAGGTAGGATTGCAGTCTACCTCTTGGCTGCTTCTGCATTAGACACTTGATTTGAAAACGAGTGGATTCATTTGTGTGTTAGGGTGCATTTTCTTTCTCCCTGACTCTTAGCTTATGGTTATGTGTTAGGGTTATTTTTTTTACTCTCTCAGATTAAAAAGCCACCTATGAATGCAGTGCTTAAAGGTGTCCGTGCCAATGGAGTCGCAATTAAAGTTGACTTCAGTGGGGCTCTGCCATTTCAAGAACATTTAAGATTGCAGACTTAGAAAGTAATAATGATTAGCTTGTATGTGAAAGTCAATGATGCTGTTATCTGTTTGACTGCAGTTTCTGCTTCCTAATAGCAATGTGCAAAGTGTGTGTAAGATAAGTAATGAGGATCAACCTATGCAAAGTAACTGTCAACTGTGTTTTAAAAAAATTAAAATGTAATTGCAGGTTTTCTCCTCGGGATGAAAAAGCTGAGATGGAAGATGCCTCAGGGAAAAGACCTAGCAAGCTAGGTAAAGTGGAGTTACTGCCTTATAGCTGTCATTCGTCTGGGGTTTTATGCTTCTGGCATGTGAGCAGTATGGACATCTCTCTGCATTTAGAGAGGCACCTGTTTTGCATGGTGTTGCATGCTCTTCTCATTTGATTCTCCTGGACGGCCAGCTCTAGACAATAGGGTAGATCCCTGCCACAACCAGTAGGAGGCAGATTTCCAATTTCTTGGAGCATGCTCATATGGGATCTAGTCCCTGCAGCTCTAGTTGTTAGTCTGCCTTCACTCTGGTTGGACCTGGATGTCCAGCCCTCCAGTGTAGGCTCCTTCCTAAAAGAGATTTTCTTTGTATCTTTTAAGTTTTTGTTTCTGTGGCACTGAGCTGCTGATAAACGGAGGCTGCTTGTTAATGATGCTGGGAGTGCAGACGCTCTCCCCATTCACCAGAGACCCCAGGCAGTCAGCAAGAAAGGAAGGCCCTTCCTCCCTTACCCCAGGGGTCTGTTTCCAGCTGGTTCAGGACCTGGGAGCAGCGGAGCACCCAGAGAAGCTCTAGTCTGGTGACGTTTTCCGTGTTGCTGAGTGCCTGACCCCGGGAACTGCGCTGAGAGCCACTGGTAAGCTGCCAGAGGACAAGTGGCAATGAAAACTAAGTTGACGGGTGGCTTCTGTTTCTCCGACCTGCCTAGGGGCAGGCGCCAGCTACCAAATCACATCCACAGCTACAGAAGCAGCTAGCTGAGCCAGCGGCCAGTCTATAGGCCTGGGACATCCATCCGGTGTGGCTTTCCCTGAGGCCGATGGTGACTCCAGGATGGAGTTGGGACGGGAGGAAGTATCCAACAGTGTAACATCTCTCCATGCTGAGAGCCCCGCTCCTGACCTCCATGTGGAGGTCCTTCTTTCCCTGAAGGATCTAAAGCACAATAAGCACAATCCGGCCCCCAGGAAACCCAGAATGATTCCCTACAAAGGGAAATCAAAACCAGCTGGGCAGTGATGTGGGTTTTCTGGAAAACTTTGAATCTGAAATTTTTTCCAATGGCCTAAATCAATTGGGATTTGATTTAGCATGTTTATTTACAAGGCTAATTCTTCTGAAGCCACCTCCTCCTGCAGGGTGGGCCTGGCCTTCTTTTCTCCTCCTTGTTTACTAAGAGGGGGAAGACTGAAAAAAACTCAAAAAGTACACTATGTTAACTTTATGTGCTGAATAAATATCTCAAAACGTTTACAAAAGCCCAAAGTAGTTGAACCGAAATAAATAAGGAAAAAAATTCAATAAAGTGCACTTAATGTGGTTTAAATGTTCAAACAAATTCAAAGCTTTACTTGGACATTATTTTTATTGGAATTAGGTATTGGTATCTCTTCATTATGTTACTAATTAATTTTATGAAACAATGCATTTTTAGAACTGGAAAATCTTCCGGAAAAAATATAGCAGAACATTTTCCATCCCACATCACTGCAGCTGGAAAAGGCAAGCGCCTTGCCCCCCCAAAGGCTGTGTAAATAGAAGCTTTTGGAGTCCTCCGCCTCATCTGACTCGGAAGAAGCAAGGAGCCTTTCGTTCCTATAATGCAGGCAACTCATCACAAGGGGGCATTAGGAGACCATACTACTCTAATAGAGAAGTGCATTCCAGAGGAAAACCAGATGGTACAGACAGAGGAGTGCAGGTGGACTGTCCCACTCCAAGCAGGGGGTGGGGGCAGGACACCCTAAATCTGACGCATGACTCCTGGCCATCTCCCCTAAGTGGCCCTCAGCGTAGCAGACTGACTACTACTCTGCAAGAAAATTGGAAGAGTCTGTCTCGGACGCATGGATGCTACAGATAGTCAGGTCAGGCTACGCAATAGAATTTGCCAGACCATCCATGAACTTCTATTTTGTGTCCCCAGTCTCCAGGCAACAAGAAAGGCATGAGGTGATGGCTATCTCGGCTAACGGACTCTGAGACCGCCAAGCAATAGAGCCTGTTCCACCAGGAGAAGTAGTCTTAGGCCTGTACTCCCTATTATTCTTTGTGCCTTAAAAATTGGACGTGTGGCAGGCGGTACTCGTTCTCAAACGGCTAAATCCATGCATGAAGGTTAAAAAGTCCAGAATGGAGACTCCAGTCCATCAACCTGGCAGTTGTGAAGGACAAATGAATGACTTCGCTCAATGTAAAGGAGGCCTTTCTGCATGTTCCTGTCTGCTGGAAACGCAGGAAATGCTGCCGCTTCACATACGCCAATCAGCACTGGTAGTATGTGGCACTACCATTCAGTTTGGTGTCCTTGCCCAGAACATTTACAAAGGTCCTAACTCTGATCAGAGCAACCCTCCAGGCAGAGGGAATTCTACTGCACCCATACATGGACAACATCCTGATCAGGTCTCCGTTTGAGGACAGTGTGTTGCGAAACCTGGACAGGAGTGGACTCTCCAGTACCTACAGAGCCATGGGTTTGTGGTAAATCTAAAGAGTCACTTGGCTCCCATGCATTCACTGAAACACCTGGGGGTGATCTTGGACACCCATGAGCACAAAATATTCATCCTAGAGTAGACAGGAAAAACTGCATAATATAACAACAATGATCACTCCTACCATGCCCTCAAAACCGAATCAACAAATAGAGGGCTGTTGTCTTATACAATACTTATATTGTGAAACTATGTATACAATATAACACAGATAGCCCATAAGGGTACATAGAATATAAATGCTAACAAAGGGCTATGAAAAATATTTACAAACATTGTGTATAAACCCCTGCCATACAAAATTGTTGAGACAATTCAAAACTGAGTTAACATGTTTTGACTAAACTGTGGTCATCTTCAGAACTCCATAGATGTATCTCTAAAAAGAGTAAATAAAATGTGGATAAGACCATTCTTCAATTTATACATTATATCACATAATCACACAAGGTATCATGTAACAAAAGTTACCAAATAAACTCCAATGGAATCAACAAAAGAAAGGTGAAACACACACACATACACACACACAGGTTTAACGGAAGAAGGAGTAAGGGGGGTTATATAAAAGCTGTTACCTGATCAAAGGAATGACCCTCAACCTCTAAGGTGCTTCCACAGTCTCATATGCACCATAAAAAACCCACAAAACTACAAAAATAAAAAGTATTGAATGTTTCTGTTAAAGGGTACGTAACAGACCAAACCAAAAATAAAATAAAATATCCCCCATACCTGCCTCCATTCCTGGTAACAAATTAAGCCTGGTGAGTCTGTTGGGCCTCATGATCTTGTGTACGCAGTTCCTGACATGGGCCAGATTTCATGCAAGGCGACTTTAGCAACTTCGACCCTTCCAGAATCAGCTCGTGCAAGGCCTGAATCCTTGGCTTCTGGTTCCTCAAAGTGTCAAGGACTCCTTGTTATGGTGGATGGAGCAGAATCGCTTCCAAGAGGGGTTTCTGATGGTGGAACCAGACTGGATCACACCACCGATGGATGCAAATCTGTATGGATGGGGGGTGTACCTAGGTCAGAAGGCGGTACAGGGCAAGTGGTCCCCTTGGGGGAGAGAGCATCACATCAATTGGTTTGAGCTCAGAGCAATCTACCTCGCAATGATCAAGTTGGCTCTGGAGATCAAGGGGCATCATGTTCTGGTGTATATGGACAATATGGTGGCCTATATAAATTGCCAAAGTGGATCACGCTCCATCGACAGGCAGCCATAATAATCAGATGGGTAGATTTCCACCTGAAATCACTATCGGCGTTGCACATCAAGGGCAAGTCCAGTGTGCAGGCAGATTGGCTGAGCTGGAAAAAGATCCCAGGAGAGGGTGCTCAGCAAGACAGAGTTCCAACTGGCAGTAGATACCTTCAGAGAGCCCGTAATCGATTTCTTTACATCCAGAGTCAACAAAAAGATGGACAAATCCATGACAAGGCTCCCAGATCTGCAAGAGGTAGCACTGGACTCTCTGAACCAACCGTGGCTGAGGGATCTGGTCTCTGCATTCCCACCGTTCCTGCTGATCACCAGGACATTGGCCAAACTTTGCTGGGAATGAGCACAAATGATACTGGTAGCCCCATGCTGGCCACAAAGACTGTGGTTTGCAGATCAGCAGCAATTGAGCCTAGCTCCTCCTCCTAACACTACCTATGCTTCCCCACCTGCTCACATAGTGTTTGATCCGGTCCGAGATGCCAGAGTTACTCCGGCTGACAGCCTGGCGGTTGAGCAGGGAGCTTTGAAGAAGATGGAGTTTTCTAGAGCAGTGTTGGATACTCTCATGCAGTCTCGTAAACCATCCACGTGATGTATTTACCAGTCTACGTAGAGACGTTTTTCCAGGTGGTGCAGCCTGCGACAGGTTGGCCTCAAGGCTAAGATTAGTTCAGTCTTGGACTTCTTCCAGGAAGGGTTAGACAAAGGGCTTAGGCGTAGTACTCTTGCAAGGCAGCAATCGACAGTGTGCTTTTGTTAAGGGATCTAGGGTGTCGTGACATCCCCATGTAAGATGCTTCTTAAGGGCAGCTAAAGTGATTTCAGAGCTAGTCATGCATTGCTTTCCCACCTGGGATATTAATTTAATTTTGAAGGCACTCGTGACTATCCTTTTTGAACTGATTAGGGAAATCTCTCTGTTTTACTTGTCTCCTTTTAAAGGTAGCCTTTTTAGTTGGGATTACTTCTGCTTGTAGGATTTCTGAATTGAGTGCTTTGTCAATTATTTGCCCTTTTGCATTTTTAGAGACCGCTCTGTTGTCATGCAGTTGGACCCTGCATTTTGTCCAAAGGTGAACTTGGTTTTTCATAGAGAACAAGCTATTGTGCTGCCATCATTCTGCCCCCAACCATTGCATCTGCAGGAAAAGAGGTGGCACAAGCTGGACGTGAGGAGAGCAAAAAGTGTATATAGATAGGACTGGTGCTTTCAGAAAAAGCATCTTTGCTGTTTGTGGCCTACAGCCCTTGGAGGAGAGGTCAGAGTGTGTCCAAATTCCATTATTGCTAAATGGCTTAAGAATTGTATAGCTGAGGAATATAGGGTAATGGATAAGGTTCTGCCTAGTGGGGTTGCTGCCCACTCCTTATGAAGTGCGGTGACAACTCGGGCTTCTTGTAATCGGGCTCCATATGAGGAAATCTGTAGAGCTGCAACCTGGTCATACCTTGACCAGGCATTACAAAATTCATCTCCACGAATAGCTGAAGCTGTCTTTTAAAAGGTGGGTACTTCGGGTTGTTCTGTAACTTCTTGATATGACAGTACCCTGTTCAACTGTTAGAGTTTTGTATTGGAGTCTTATTTCCTGCCCTGAGTGTATTTAGAGGGGCACTGCTCTGGTACGTCCCCATTGTCTAGAGCTGGCTGTCCAGGAGGATTCCCTGAGAGAGAGGAAAATTGGGTTCTTACATTGAGAATTATCCTTCTGCAGGGGTCCTCCTGGATGGCCAGCTACCCACTCAGGAAGGTAGTTTGTAATAGTTCTCAATGTTGCTGTTTCTCGAGTTAGTAGTTAAGTGTTGTTTTTCTTTTGGCTGTGAGGGTGAGCGTTAACTTTCCTAACAGCTGGAGCTGCATGGGCTAGATCCCATCTGAGCATGCTCCAAAAAATTGGAAGTCAGCCTCCTACTGGTTGTGTTGGGGATCTACCCCTATTATCTAGAGATGGCTGTCCAGGAAAGTCCCCTCCAGAAGAAAAATTCTCTAGGCAAGAACCCAATTTTCCTTTCCTTTCATCACTTTTACTAGAAATTTGAAAAACGGCTGGTTCTTTTTCTGGGATAGCGGGTTGAGGCTGGACTAACTCCTGCTCCAGTTTTGTCTACGAATAATCCCCAGAAACGTTCTGCATGTCTGGTTTTGGGCTGCATCTGCATTTTATTGGTCACCTTATTCAGGAAATGGCTAATGCTATACAAGCCATAGTTTGTACCCTGGCCTTTCTTAGGATTAAAGATCTTGGGATGTCGCAGTTAGTGCTGAAACAGCCCCAAAATTATCCACGATTAATATTGGATATTCCAGATAGTCGAGCGGGTATTTGGTAATGATCCAGTAACTGTGGAGGTTAACTGAGGGTAATTTCAGATGTAACGGGACCACGGTCAACCACAGTGAACCCCCTGTGGTGGCCGTTTGTCCCGTTACGTCTAAAAGATTCCCGCCAGATGTTCACCACGGTGAATACCTGGTGGGAATCAAAATCACCACACTTCCAGAGGTGAGACCGGCCTCAGCTCAGGAAGCGTAGTTAGATTGGCCACGTTCCGGGATGGGCCAAAAGTGACATCTGTACTGTTGGCCCATCCCAAACCGTGGCCAGGCCACGATACAGGATTGGGCGCAGCGACTGGATTGGCCACTGTGCCCGGCTGTCTCCCGGAGGGTGGGGGGCTGTGGCTGTGAAACTGCACGTCGTGCCACACAGCCCCACCCCCTCCCCAATCCCCGGTGAGAATCAGGCCAGCACGTCTAAACGCCAGCCGGCCTGATTCCTGACCAGGATCCGAAACGGATCCCAGTCTGTGGTTCAGCGTGGTGGCCCTCCAGGGCCGTCATGTCTGAAATTACCCAGAAATTCCAGATATTACCGCTGACACTTGCTGCATAACCAAACCAAGTCTGGAGGGATTTTAATTTTTTTTTTTAAAAAAAAAGTTAAATGGTATTCCAATGAATTGGATATATTTTTCTGTTTACTTGTTGGGAACCTCTCTGCTTTTTGTTTGGATATTCCCCAGACACAAAATGGATACCACTTGGTATTGGACTGGATACCGGATAGTAATGGATACTCATTTCATCTCTAATTGTAGTCCATACAATTTCTAGATTTCTTTAGTTTGCTTACACTAATTATACTGTGGCCCTCCCAGAACTAACTATCCACTTTTATTTCCCCCCCTTAGAAGACGATGATTCATTTTCACTGCCAACCCTGGCCAAAGAGAACAGCCACAACAGCAGCTTTGAATTGATTGGCTCTATGATTCCCTCCTACCAGCCTTGCAACAAACAGGTGGCACTGCGTGGGGGCAATTTCCTATCTGCAGTTGGAGGCTTCAGGTCTCCTTCTCCAGGTTTCTTCAAAGCAAGCTTTATAAGCTCGGCTTCCAAGGTAAACTGTTACTGACTCCCCAAGCTCCTCAGCACATCAGATTCCTAGGTTTCTGAGTTGGGAATGCAACGCCCTTTGGGTAGGGTGGGAAAATGGAATGTTTTCCTCCCCACGCCCAGCCAAACACTTCCCGCTATGGCCATTTGGGATGTAAGAATTGCAAATGAGAATGACCTATTCACCCAATTAAAAATCTAAAAGTCCCTAAAGCATTGAAGGAAGGTATTGCTGAGTAACCTGTTTTTGATATTGAAATTTCTCATGTATGGTACAAAAGTATATTGCCACTAGTGGATTTTTAATTAAGTATGTATCTGAAGAATTACACATGGTTTTTCATTTTTATATATATAAACAGCATCTCTTCATCTATAACTTTCTGGTTACTGAAAAGTTGTGTGTGTGCGCTCTTGTTTTAATCTAACTAGAGTTCAGGAAAGGCATCTGAACCCTCCCTTCCCATTGAGGATTCCCAAGATCTATACAACGTCTCTCCTGAGCACAAGGGTTCATTTTCAGGAGCAGGAGAATCGCAGTTCCAGTTCTCTCTAGAAGATGACACCCAGAGCCAATTGCTTGATGCAGATGGGTAGGTGACTGCTATGCTTTCTCTATTTGCGTTTATTTTTTAAATTGCGTATGATGTCTTGACATTCTGTACTTCATACCTTCCTAACCCTCTGAGTAAGTGAAGAGACAGACTAACTAAATGGGGTTTGTTTTGCAAAGTATCATGTTTCAAGACTGACCTCTTCCCTAATGTAGGAAATTGAAGTGGCTGCTGTATTGTTGCAGAGGTACCAAAGTTTTCTCCGGTGTACATGGCAGTACCTTCACATACCTGTAGCCTGCCTTTCACAAGCTTGTCTTTTCTTTTCTGCTTTCTAGAATGAACACAAGTCTGACACAGTTGCGGTTTCAGTTTTCTGTGTTCTAGTTTTGTTGTGCAATACATAGAATACATAGGCAGCTAGTCTGCTAACTTCACTGCCTAAAAAGATTTCAGTATGTTTTACTCTTGTTAGCATTGCAGCATCAATACATCTTTAAGGAAAGCAAGCTGGAGTCTGTTTTGCTTAATGCATCAGCAAACCAGTTTGATTACCACTAGCTATGAGAACCAGAAAACACAGCAACACCTTGTTCCACATTCACTTTGTGGGGCTGGACAGGAATTATCTCTTAACGTTGATCAAACACTCATTGGAGTTGGAGACGGATGGAACTGCCTGAGTGTCCTGCTTAGTCATGCAAGAGACAAATGTTAAGTCTTCTGGGAGTGCTGACTTGGTGTATAAAAATGCTTCTTTGGATCATTGGGCAGAATTCTCTTGGATGTGACGGACATTAAAACAGTGATCATTAACTTTGTTTTTAGGTTCTTGAACATTGGCCATAACAGGAATAAGTACCAGTCCTCAAAGCATCGGCTGATGCTGGCCAGCATGGACGAGAATGCAATGGATGCCAACATGGATGACCTGTTGGACTTGTGTTCTGGCCAGTTTAGCACTCAAACTAAACACACTCCAAAGGCTAATGGTGACAAAAAACAGAACATGGAAGAACTGCTCAATCTTTGTTCAGGAAAATTTATCTCTCAGGGTAAGTCCTGCGGTTTGTTGCTGATAATCCTGGTGACTCTAGTGTCTGAGTGCCTTCCAGGGCAATGGTAATAATTTTCTAATGAATGTCTGTGAAGACCATACCATTTTGCAAGACTGGCTTACACACTGCCGGCCAGGAGAAGGGGACACTGGGTTGCATAAATCTAACTGGATCAGCATAATAGCGTATGTCTGTGCTGCAGTGAAAGCAGTACCTCTCTTGGTAGGGAGAGGCGAAACTGGTTTACAGTTAACTTAGCGTTTTAGCTAAATGCAGTCAACCTCAGATTGGGATTCCAGGACTACAACTCCTAGCAGCCTGGCCAAGCCCCTGGCCATGCTACCTCTGTGAGCAAAGTTGTGTTGAGCCAGGGAATGGGGACTATTCTTGGCACAGGAGTGCCCCTGCATGTAGACATGGGCAGCAGCAGCATGATGTATCCAAATATACCCAGCCACCTCATGGTGAACTGTATGTTCAGTGGTGGGTTAAGCCAGTCCTGGTTCGGAATCCCTTCAAAGGCACATTGGCTGGCATTCTGAATGCTCCAAAGAAGCTGCTGTCGTGTTAAATGGTCCTTATTGTTCATCAGATTCTCCAACTCGATCCTCTTCAGCATCCTCTAAACCAGAAAAAGAGAGCAGCCTTGATGATCCGATGGCAGAAGCACTAGCGCTGTGTTCTGGCTCCTTCCCGACAGACAGGTCAGATTTGGCTATTTGAGCCTTGCAGGCATTCAAGTTCTGGCTGTACAATACTTTCTGATCTAGCTTTCCTTTAATGTCTTGTGCTCAACATTTTAACCCTGTCTAAAAGTGCTGTGGAGATGTGTGCTCTGTCCTGCTGAGGAAGTGCCTCCGATCATTCCACAATGTGACACAACTAGTGGCAGAAGGGTATTGATGGAAGCCTAAGTCAGAGATGGCAGCCATCCGTGGCTTGCACAGGGGGCCACTGTCTTTGTCACCGACAATTATATAGTTCAGAGAAGTCCCAATAACTCTTTCTCTTGGACTCAAATTACTCCTACCCAGTCTTCTTTCAAGGGATCCTTTTTCAAGGCCATCCTGCTCAGCCTCATTGAACCACCTGTCCTCTGGGCAGCCCCCAGCCAAGCATCTCGCACCCCCTTCCATGGAAGAATAGCTTCCGGCTTCATTGAGGAAAGCTCAATTCCTTAGTTTCATTCCCTTGGGTTGTCCACTTCTTACAGAGCTGCGAGCTTAGGTACTGACTAGGGTCTTTCCTCAAACTGAAAGGGGGACTGCACCCCCATATCTGCCCGCTCCCAGCCCTGCTGCAGTCCAGATCTGTTGGACCCAGTGGGTTCCCCAGCCTGGGATGTCCCGGAGCACCGGCGACGGGGCTGTCTGTCTGGGGGAGGCACCTGCTCTGCCTACACCTTTAGACAGACAGACCACCCAGGGGTGAAGTGACCAGCACCAGGGCAGCCCGTCAGTCTAAAGACACTCCGTATTGTGCCTAGTTTCTCCTTTAGTAAATATAAACTGATACATAGTTTATAGAAAGATTGAGAAGCTTAACCATTGAGATTTAAACGTTACTCTTGTTAATGCTTTTGGTGAAAATATTAGTTTGAAACTTCATGCTAGATGTCGGGGGACCTATTGGATGTTGTAGCTAATCCATTTTGACTAATGAACAAATTAAAATGCAGTTTGAGTCCATTGTTTTCTGAGCTACTCATCAGCAATGTGTCAATATCTTTTTGTCTCTGTTCTTTGAAGGGAAGGGGAAGATGAGGAAGAGTTTGGTGATTTTCAGCTCATGACAGATGATCACGCCTTTGATAGCGGGGAGGTGAGTACTGATGGAAGAGGGAGAACTGTTTCTCTGCAAAACTGATGCAAAGTTACTAGAACTGTTGCAGAGGTATATTTGGGTCAGTTTGAGTCCTGAGGTGCCAGTAAACTATTTTGGCTTTGTGACTAGAGAGGCCAAAATTTTGAAGTTCATGAACTGCCTTATTGATTTCTGTGGAACTGCTTTCAGAATTGTAGTATTAATCTATCTTGGGGAGAGAGATACATAATAATTTTAAATTAGTTTAACATGAGGCTTAAAACTGCAGGAAGAAAAGCATCTATTAGAATGCAACATATTTTTTTTCTTTGGTAGGATGAGAAAATTGAGAGAGATGAAAAAAGTGAAAGAGAGGACATCGAGGATAGTGATCATGATGACGAAGCAGATGTTAGTGATGATGAAGAGGAGCTCTTGAGACAAAGGGAGGGGCTGAAGAAAAAATTGTAAGTAAATCCTCCTCCTTGGCCTATTTGGCAAGGTGAGCAAAGACTAGTACTGATTTCAGTGTCGGCTCTGCAAGTTACTTTACAAATGTTAAGTGCAGCTGGCCTATTAAGAGGACATCCATGTCGCACGTAGAGATGGATTGTTAGCTTGGTATGGTAATGCTAAGCAACAAAAGAACTGGCATGTTGCACGAGTTAACCTCCTTGTCTAGTAGCTGAGTCAGAAGGGTTGTTAAGGAGGTAGATCTCCTTAAAACCCATCTAAAAGCAACATAAAACCGAAATGCTGCTGCTGTGTGTCACGTTGCCTTTAGTTATCCCATTGTGCAGGGAATGGGCATATTCTATAAAGTAGAGGAAAATAAATGGGCACATCCTCTTTTAGCACCCAAAGTGGATAAGTGGCAGAAAGAAGAATATTAAAACAGCACTGGGTACTGCCAAGTGGACAAAATATATCGCAAGGTCTTTCACCCTTTTGTGTGCCCTACAATTTGTATAACTTACTCTACTTGAAAATAAAACTTAAACTGTGATGTCTTCTAACCTGGAACATTCAGTAATTTCAGAAAACCTTGAAATTTACCTCCAAAGATTCTTGTGATGCAGCCGAGTGTTTTGACTTGTATCACTTCTTGGAATCTCTTGGTGTTTTGGTTACTTTATTTTTATTTCTTTTTTTAGTAAATTGCAGGAGTTCATGGAAGACGAAGCAGAGCTGTCGGGAAGTGAAGTAGGAAGCGAGGATGAATATGATGGTGAAGAGCTTGATGAATATGAAGAAGACATAATTGATGAAGAACTTCCTACCGACGGGGAGCTACATGATCAAATCAACAAAATTCACATGTCAGTAGCCTTATTTGTGGGTCAGCTGTTGCACTTCTTGTAAAGATGATGCTGCCGTCTTGTATTTTGAAGACTAACGTAGGGTTCTCTTGGTTGTGTGGTACCTAGGAAGGCAATGCTGGATGATGATAAACGTCAGTTGCGCTTGTACCAAGAAAGGTACCTTGCTGATGGAGACCTCCATAGTGACGGCCCTGGGCGCATGAGAAGGTTTAGATGGAAGAACATAGGTATATGATGGTGGTTTATTCATCATCTCTCTCCTCACCATGGAAGTCTGCTTCATACATCCTTTGGAAATGGGAGCGGTACTCCAAATTCATTTTTGTTGGTTTGGCTTTAGGGTTTTTGTCTTAAGGTAAGAAAACACTCTGCGATCCACTTACTCCAGAGAAATCCCTATGGACTTCAGTGAGTAAGTGGCTTGTGGACCCTGGCTCTAATATGCCGGGGCCCATAATTCTTTTGTGTTTGTTTTGTCATTTTAAATGCAGAGGCTAAAGACTACGCATGCTGCATTACAGCAAGCCGTGTGTGTGGAATGTTCCTGTTGACCTTAATGTCAATAAGGAACAAGCAGTTCACGGTGGCAATTGTAAATGATGGTAATTTTTTTAATACTGAGCTTGCTCTTGGTAACTTAGTTACTTTGTATATTTAAAGAATAGTGTGGTTTTTGTATAAATAAGAAGCTCGGAATCTTCTGTAGAATGCCTGAGTATCGCACATGATGAGTTTTTGTTGGTTTTTAAAGCTAGCCAAATGGCTTGTTGACTGCTTTCAAAAACTTACGGGAAACATTTCCATGGGGTATTTCCTCACTGTTCTTCTAAATGCTTCAGCTGCATCTGGCTGACTGAAAGGAAGAAGTATGCCTATAATTCCCTAGGGAGGTACATCGCCAAGAAATCCTTAGGAGAAGAGCTTTGTACTCAGAGGGAGGGCATGGGTGTAGCTTAATTAATGCTAACAGGGTTTTTTTGTGTTTTGCATTATTTTTCCTTTTGAATTATGTTTTGTGAGGCATTGGTAGCAGAAATATCTAGAGAAAAGTTCTGCGTGCACTAAAATCTAAAACAAGACAACTTGTGGGGTATTGGCTATAAATTCTCCCTGCCCCCTCCCCCCCCCTTTTTTTTTTTCCATGGAGCACTTGCCCTGTATGCTCCTCTCCAATTGGGTGAACTAATTCCTGGCCCTCCTTGTCTAGATGATGTTTCCCAAGTGGACATGTTTCATGGAGGCTCTGATGATGATGAGAGTGAAGAGCAGCTTGATGAGACCGAGGCAAAATGGAGGAAAGAAAGGTTTGAACGAGAGCAGTGGCTCCGGGAGCAGGTAATAAGTTCAACCTGCAGAAGAGTGGTCATCTGAGCTACTTCTCTATCCTGTCATGATAGTTCCCGTTTGCTTTCCTGGGTTTAGTTGGCAAATGCACTTAGTACTTCTGTATACCTGTCGTTAATTGAGCACTTCGTCTTCTTCCTATATTCTAGTCGGTTGGCTTCCTTGTCCGTGAAATGCGTTTACTGAGAGGTGAAAAGGACTTACTTGGGGTCATGCATCATGGCCTTGGCTGTGCATTTGCTTTCATGAGGGCCTGATTTTTTTACTATAGCGAGTAGTTTCATTTGATTGTCAGTGGAGTTACTTGCATGTGTAAAATTCAGTGCTTGCATGATTGTGGCCTAAGACCGTGGCTGAGCCATATAACTTCTGGATTTTGACTCTGAGGCCTGTAAGCCTTTCGGGTTTGAACAAGTGTAGGACTGGGTGGAGTGAAAATCTTACTAGTATTGTAACAGGAGAGGAATGAAAAAACCCTGGGAAACTTAACATGGAGGTTTAAACTGATCTTGTATTTTTAAATGGTTCATCATTTAAAAGGGCTTCTAATTCAAGGCATGACATGTCCTACAAGTGGCATTTGCTTAATTTTTTTATATAACAAAATGTCTGCCTTGTTTTCAGTCAGAGAAAGGGAAAATTGAAGAGGTGGATGAGGAAGAAATAGGCGAAGACAGCCAGTTCATGAAGCTAGCAAAGAAAGTGACTGTAAAGTCCCTGCAGAAGAAAGGTAAGTTTATTTCATGTTGCAGAGACTCCTCTTACAGTAATAGGATCCTTGACTGGTCAGTGACCATTAGCAGATGCTAATGAGAGTAGTTGCTAACGTTCAGTTGCTGGTTATACCTAAACCAGGTTAGTTCTTGGTGACGCAGATGCAATCTTGACAACTGCTCCATAGATCTTTTTGCAAAAGGAAACATCTTCTACCAATGTCAAAATAAAAAACTGCTGCATGTAGCAGAATGCTTTTATGCCATCCATCCGATTCCTCCTTGAGTGTAGTGATGGCACAACCATGTCTTGGAAATGGCTCATTGACACATCTAGAACATGGTTGAATCTGCAGCATCCATTGGCATAGGGCTGCTGTCACTTGAGTCCTTCCTTGTCTGGCAGTTTTGAAGAGCATGGGTCCTTTCTAATGACCTCTTTCTCCTTTCCCCCTCCAGCAAACCCTGTAGCAGCTGTGCAGGAAACAAAATCATTACCGAGAAATCCGTTTGAAGCATTCAGACCTGCTGGCGACCCCCAGGTTAGAACCTTCGCAGCATGATCATGGTGACACTGGTTTTCATACTGCATCTAGAGAGTGCATTTTAAAAGTGTGTCTGTGGTGGGGAGGGCTGTTCCTTATTAATTGCTATGGTGGAAGCTGGCAGTTACTTAAACTACTACATGCATGCTCCTAGGCTTGAGGCATTTGAGGTGAGAGCTGTACAGTAGTGAGGATAAATATAGCTTTTTATTGACTAGTCCTTGGTTTGATCTCCATTCTGTTGTGGCTCGGAGAGAGTTGACTGAGCCAAAAATTGCTGTGTGCAGAGGTGTGTGGGTTTGCTTCTTTATGCAGCTGATAGGGTGCATGTCCACCCATGCACCATCCGGCTGAAGATGGCATGTCTGCCTGGGGATATTGATACACCCCTTTTACTCTCCTCCACATTCTCATGTGGGCCCCCCAGGAGCCCTGCACACTGGGTGGTACTGTAGGTCCATATTGAAGGATTCTAGCTTTGTCCTTAGCGCTACTGAAGATCCTTCTGCGTACTAGTGCTAATCCCTCGCCCTGTGTCACCACCAGGATTGATCCTTATACAAGGCACCATGTTTACTCAAATTTAAGATAAACTCAAAACTTGGAAACATCAGATAGCTTGCTCTCCTTCTGATGTTTGTCACATTCCAGTGGTAGACCAGTAACTACTAGAGTGCATGATGGAAAATGCAGTTTGCCAGAAAGCTGAGTCCGTGGGGAGAATGGAGCTGAAATTCCATTTCCTACTGTGAGCCATATCTGTGGTGTTCTAACCTACCATCATTTTCTAATAGGGCTATCTTTGGGGGCAAGGGAAAAATACCCTCTTGCCTACAGGTGAAAGGCCAATTTGGGGCATACAGACGTGGTATTGTGGTGATTTGTCTGCTCTGAAGAACAGCAATGCATTACAAGCAGAATGTTCCACTGCTTGTTGTGTTTCATTATGGAACCCCTTTGGTTCTCTCCAGCTAAAGAATGGATCTCTGCTGAATAGACCTAAAGCCGTCCTCCAAAAGCTGGCAGCCATGTCGGACCTCAATCCAAACGCTCCTCGCAACTCACGAAACTTTGTCTTCCACACGCTTTCCCCAGTCAAGAGCAAAGAATCAATGGAGAAATCCAAACCAAAGGTAGAGATTTGCAAGTTTGAGCAAACCATGTCGGCTTGCAAAGTGTAGCTGTATTCAACTGTCTTCAGCCTATTGGATTATTCATGGGTAGAATGGGTGGGTGCAGAATTCACACGTGCTACTCGTATGCTGGTGGCGAATGCTTCACTTTGAGGCTTTGTCCAAGGCCAACATTCAGAGCCAGCATTCAAACTATCTTCCCTAATGTTTAACAAGTAGCTGCATTCAATTGTTTTCTGAAGTTGGGAACAATGCTCCATGTAAGTCAGTGAGATTTTTCTGGCTACCAAAAGGGGCCCTGTTTTCCCCCTCCTAGTGCACCTATAGTCACGAAAGCCCACGATAAGGAGGGACCCAACTTTTCTACCAAATTTGGTGGAAATAGGCCTGTGGAATCAAATTTTTATTAACTGGACACCCCTACCCTTCCTTATTCCTTTTAACAATGAGCCTGCCACAATCCAGACTTTTTAAAAAATAATAATAATCAGGGCCCAATGAGCCATGCCACTTTCTGCTATCAAGGGCTTGCAATGAAAACTGCTCTATTCCCAGAAGTGGATTAGCACCCTAGTCAACTTCCTGTTTCTGCTGCAGAGCTCCTTCTCTGGGCACTACTGGCCTCAGACTCGCTTGGTCCCAGGGCTTGCATCCCTTTATAGCTCCAGAAGGGGGCATGGCCACTGAAGGCAGCAAGCTTCTTTAAAGGGACAGATGCCCTGTGTCATTGTGGCTTGTTCCCCATGGGTTGTATCTTGCCAGGACTTGCTGTCCTATCTGTTACACTTCCATAGTAAACTTGTGTCCTCTCTAATATAGTGTAGAGAAAGGAGGGTTTGCTGTGATGGTCCCAAATATAGGCAATGCAGACAAAGTAGTAAAGTGATACTTTACAATGGACTAACTTTAGTTGGTGAAGGTATGCAAGCTTCTGGACCTCAGAGTCCTTCGTCAGGCACTCTTAACATTTAGTAAGAGCAGGATCCGTGCATTATTTCTGCTAGAGGGCAGTATTGGGAGTTGAATATTTGTGACATTGGACACCTTGGGTGAAAACAAACAAACATGCTAACTCCACTTTAACATCGATTTAACATTTCTTATGCATGTAGCAGGGCTGCATATGGCACCAACACAGCCCTGCCACATGCATAAGAAATGTTAAAATGGTGTTAAAGTGGAGTTAGTGTCATGTCTGTTTTCACCCCCTCTGTGTGGGACGTTATCTTGCCCCTGTCCTGTAATGACTTGTTTTGAGTCTTCCCAGGTTTGCATTGTCTAATGCAGTATTTCCCAAACTTTGGATACGTGGGGCACACCTTTTTTTTTCTGGATTAAAATTGGTGGAATACTTCGGGGCATACTTCCGCTGCTCTTGCGGCTCACTAGTGTGCTTCAGCATGGCCTTTGGGAGTCGCTGGTCTAATGTATTCTGCTCTTTCACAGGTGAAGAAAAGGGGTCCTGTGGCCACAGCAACACCCTCTCCCAAACGGCCTCGGATAGACGGCTCTTCATCCCAAGAGAGCCGAAGCATATTCCAGTTCTTGGAGAACTGAATGCGTAGCTTTCGTGGGGGGGGGGGGGACTAATGGTCCAGTCTTGGCGGCAGCAGCAGTAGCAGTGTACGCTCTACAAAACTCCAGTTTCCAGCACCAAGGAGGATTTGCACCTCAGCTTTAATTTGCCTCTGCTTTCCCCTCCACCCTTTCTCCCCATAACTCCAGCTACTGCAGTGCCTGGTGGGTTTTGGGATATTGGCGTTGGTGTATCCCATGTCAGACCTCCTGTGGTTCTCTAGGATAAACAAGAAAGTTGGAATTCTGTGCTTTTGGGTTGGCATGAAATGTTGATCCAGTAATGCAAGCATTATTGAAACTGTACTTCAGTATGAAGGCCTCCTTGTGGAGTACCACATAGCTTGACCACATCATTCTCCCTATGTTCTGGTTGACAACAAAACAGCACTTCTGCATTGAGGACAAATGTGACCAATCCATGACTCCTTTTCTTGGGAGACTTGGTGCCTTGGACAGCAATGGTTTCAATTCCCTGCTTACAGCTGCCAAGTTAAAATAATGCTGTTGTCTGTCTTTGACACCTGTTACTGACTCCACTGAGAATGCACTAGCTCCGTATCCTAAAATAGTGATAAGCATAATTAAGGCTGTTTTCAAATGGCTGCCCCACCCCTGCACACATGTGTGTGTGTGTGGGGGGTGCCTGTGCAAACGCCACGGTGGATGTGGAGTAGGGGTGCACGTGCCTGCACTCCACCCATCACCCATGTACGGAGCAATGGGCACCAATGCTCTGTGCATGGATGGGGGGTGGGAACCGTGGGAATGCACCCCCCGCGTGGCCAGCCCATTTGAAAAGGGCCAAAGATGTAATGTTTTTAAAGGCAAATTCTGCTTTCCCCCATGCCTACCCCAGCCTCCGTTATCTTTCACATCCAGACATTTTAAATACATGGGATTACCTGTTTCCTTGGTAAATCCTACCATTAAAAACTTCAGGCTGCCTTCAGAATGCAGAAAGAAGATTTCACTATAGAGAAGACAGTTCCTGGCTGTTCTAAATTCTGAGGCAGGATCAGAAACTTGGAAGATAAACCAGATTATGCAACATGTTTCTGGTTACATTTGGAAAGCATAAAAATGTAGGCATCTTACAATAGTTTCGCTGGTTTGTATTTTCTAAATAGGTTTCTGCAACTTGACTTTTAGATGCTGAACCTTGGATTGTAAATTTTGTTATATAATGTGTGTGTGTGTGTGTGTGTGTGTGAAAATCTTAATGTAAATGGTGTTTATAAGGAACTGTAGTAATATTGGAAGGCAGGATTTTTTATTACAATAAATGTTTTTAATTTTCCTGTAAAAACTAGAATGAATTTCCCCAAATCTTGTTCTGCCATGAGTAAAGATAGAATTTGATCCTTAATTTGCCTTCTATCTACATTAGCTAGAATTGTGCTGTCATGACTAGTTTTACTGCTCTTTTGAGCTGGAGAGCTCGGACTTGGTCTGGGATTCTTCTTACTATCCTGCTCCCTGGAGCCTTTCCTTTTCCAATAACTATTTGCCAGATCTTATTTGCTCGGTGGGCAAAGCAGGTGCTTCTAGCCAGTCACATAGTGAACTTTCCACTTTCATGTGGGCCGAGCCACTTGGATTTCATTGCTTTATGCCTTTGTATTCTTATGTAGCTTTCTCATGTAGGTACAAGAGATCTAGACAAGTCCCCAGTCCTTTACATCCACATTGGTTGTTTTGTGTAACCCTAGAGGAGTACTAGAGAGCTCCATCCTGCTGTGACCGACAAGTAAACATGCTAATGAAGAGGGAAGGTGAGCTGCTGTTGGTTGGACTTGATGGCAAAGAAGTTCCTCTTTCCCTGCTGCTGCTTTTGAGGATGGCACATTAAATAAAACTTTAATGGGTGCATAATTCCCTTAACACCTCATTCATGTAACACAGATTAGTGCATACAGTTACGCTCTAAGCAGAGTGTCTGTAGTATGGGTTAAGTCTTGCTTGCTGTGATTGTGCGAGGGCTTAAGGGAGGCTACCAGCAGATTATTGCATAGATGGTTAGCAATTTACCTCCAGCAGCTATTTAAAATAACATGTCTTAAAACCTGTGTATTAATAAATAATACCAGTATTTGAGGGAGAGAGTAACGTAGGACACTCAGTTATGCTTTCAGGTAACAGTCTTGGTACTGCTTCACTATGAGCAAGCCAAAGGTCTCGTTCAGCGTTGGGCCCCCGTTGTGGTAGACACTGTATAAATGCAACATGTTTTAATAGGTACAGAGTTAACGCTACAATTTTTTAAAGACCAAACGAACAATGGTGGCTAACTTTGGGCTAACACATAATTGTCGACTCTCAGGTCCTTTTTGCACAAGACGGTACCGCTCATGCCCACATGGATCAACGTGGGCATGAGTGGTACTTTTTTGTGTAAATCCTGCAGCCAGTGCGTAGGGGTGCATGTGTGCTCCCCTAGAACACGCATCCCCACTCTCCCCCGTACATGGAGCAACGAGAAAACTCAGGTTGCGTGGTGCACCGACACCCACGTGCTGCCTATAGCCTGGTAGGCACACAAACCCCCCACGCCGCTGTGGCCCATGTAAAAAGGGCCTCAATTTCTCACAGCCCCTTCATGCAGCTGGAGATGACCAAGGTCTCCCATGTGTAAGCTTGATTTAAAGTGCAGATCAGGGTAGATTTGGTATCTTATCTCCCGCTCTGGGCAGCTCTAAGCCAATCTCACTATACAAAGATTTATAACGTAAGGTTTAAAACAGATCACTACAATTGAGTAAATTACTACCACAGACTAAAATGAAATCACTATAAATAGGAGTAAAAATATGACCACGTATAAAGTATAGAAGAAATAATGGTTCCATACGAAAGAACTTAGGAACCTGTAAAACTCAGCCTGGCCAAACTAACTCAAGAACAAACAAGCTGGTCATTGGGTGTTTTCAGAGGTTACGGGCGGCCGCTTCACCACAGTGGATTCCTGGTGGGGGTGAACAAAACAACCACCCCCCGGGGCGAATAAAAGCCCTGAACAGACGTGACGGGGACCACGGCCGGGAATCAGGCCGCCAGATCACGGCCCGGGGCAGCGCAACAGACGTGATGCCGATTCCCCCATGTGGTCAAAACACCCAGAACCCACCGGGCAGGGGTGGGACACAGACATGGCCGCCTGAGGGCAAACGAAACCAAAAGGCACAAAAGGGAACGCCCACACAAGGGAAACGGGAAGGGAGGGGGGGGAGAGGGAGACGAGTCGGACAGGTACCATACACAGCCAGCGGAGGCACAGCAGAACACACAGCATGAGCACACGCATACACAAGGGAAAGGAAGGGAAGGAGGGCACGGGTGACTGAACAACACACAAGGCACAACGGGAGCAAGGGGGGAGGGACCGGGACAGGGAGGAGGGGGGGGAAACCCGCAATGTGCTAGGCCAGGTGGAACCCCCCCCAGTAGAACAGTCCGCACGGGCACCCCCACAGCAACACTGGCAGTCCTGGAACGGGGGGCCCCAGGAGCTCGGGACCAAGGCACAGCAGGGGCCCACAATGCACAGGGAGCCGCCTGGGAAGGATCCAGGAGGCACTCGGAGACCCCTCCACCGCTGAGGGGCAGGTGTTGGGCAGGCAGGACAGCCGGTGCAGGGCTGCAGGTCCGAGGACGCACCCCCCCCC
>QEPC01003729.1:472645-498206 GCA_003113815.1 Sphenodon punctatus
CGGCACCCACATAGAGATACTCCGCCCCTCCTCCAGGGAGGCGCTAGAGTATGTGAACAGGCATGGGTATTACTCCCTGCAGCTGCAGGGGGTGGTGGATCATCAGGGCTGGTTCATAGACATCTACACGGGCAACTCCGGCCGCAGTCACAACACCAGGATCATGACCATCTCCCCCTTCTATGCCCGGATGTTCCAGGGGGACTTCGCTGACATGGGCATGAGCTGGATCGAGGGGGTCCCGATGCCCCCCTGTATCCTGGGGGACCCTGCCTACCCCCTAACCCGGTGGTTGATGAAGGTCTACCCTGTACCACGGACCCCGGCGGAGGTGCTGTACAATACCCGCCTGTGCTCCAGCCGGACTGTGATGGAGCGTGCCTTCGGGGCCCTCAAGCAGCGCTGGAGGAGTGTTGCTGGCCGGCTTGATTACACTGTGGCGACCTCGGTCCTGGTGATCGGTGCCTGTTGTGTGCTCCACAATGTATGCGAGACAGATGGGGCAGCCCTGGAGTACCCTGTGCCCCACCGGCACCCCGGTCCGGTGCCCCTGTATGTGAATGCTGAGAACTCCAGGGAGTTCCGTTATGCTAAGCGGATCCGGGACGCCCTGACGAGGCATATCGCCCGGGGGGCCCAGGTGTGAGGGCTTCCCCCCGCAGGCCCACCCCCTGGGGTACCTGGGCCTTGCCCATGCACGGTTGGCCCCCCCTCACCCACAAATGGGCCTGGCAGCCATTATAGTGCAAACACCGTTTATTGCACCCACGTGTACACATCCACCCTGGCCCTCCACCCAGGTTGTGCCCTGTCCCCTACAGTGCCCCCCATCACACTGCCCTCCCCCCTTTCCCCCCCCTCATTTCTTTGGTCGTCCCCGTGAGCGCCCGGTGGGGGCCCGGTGGGGGCCATGGAGTGCACATCGTGCATCGTGCACATAGGCGCACATCGTGCTGGCGTGCAGGAGCAGGGAGGTCCCGATATCATGGGACCTATCCATCTTCGCAGAGTGCTCCCGCACCATGCCTGTGATAGCCTGCTCCAGCCTCCCGAGCGCCTCCACCTGCCTGCTGTGTTCCCGGCGCTCCCGCCTCTGCTCCAGGCACACCTTGGCCTGGAGCCTCCTGTCCCTCGCCTCCGCCCGCTCCAGGGACCGCTCGATGGTCGCCTCCATCCGGTCCACGGCCGCTATCATCCTCTTCCCCGTTCCGCCAAGGTCTGGACAATCTCCTCTGCCTGTTCCTCCCTCCGCCTGCAGACCCATGCCCGGTACTCCCTCATGCGCTGTGCTGGGGCCCTGGGCCCTGGGGACGCTGGCTGCCGGGGTTGCCCTGTTGGTGCGGGAGGGTGAGTCCGATCCTTCCCCGGCCCCCTGCCCAGGATGGCGCAGGGGCCCCTTGGGCCCCTGGGCATCTCTCCCGGCCCCTCCCCAGCCCATCCCACCCTCCGACTTCCCGGGGACTCCCTCTCTGCACCCCGGATTGCTCTCCCTACCGGACCACCTGCCCCACCTGGTTCCTCCTCCTCAGAGGCTGCCTGCTCGGTCGCCTGGGTCTGGTCCCGGGGTGTTCTGTGGCCTGCAGGTGAGGAGGGGGGTTGTGGGTGTAGGGGTGTGCGGTTGTGCGACCTGGAGAGGGGCCGCCTCCCGCCTTGCCTGTGGGGGGCTGGGCTTGGCCCTGGCCCATCTGTCCCCACCCCCCCTTGGCCCCGTGGACTCGGTCCCTCCCCCCTCCAGGTCACCCGCTTACCCTCAATGTCGGTCTCTGATCCCTCCGAGGCCGGCCCCTTGGTGTGGGAGTGCTCCCCCATGGACCACTGGCTGAGCGTGATGAGGGTGCCGGCCTCGGACTCCGTGTGCTTGGCCTGGGGGTTTGTGCTCTCCGGGCTGCTGTCGGGGGGGGGGGGCCTGCAGGTGCCGGAGGTCCCAGGGCATTCCTCCTGGGGGTCTGGGGCCTGGGAGCTCATGTCTACCAGGGGGGTGGTGAGGGGAGGGGGTACCTTGGCCCATTCCCTGCCCTGGATTACAGCGCTCCTGATGAGCCTTGGGGCGACTATGGACCCCTTCATGTGCAGGATGCGGTCCAGGGCATCGTAGAATGGGGTGGTCCGGGCACCATGTCTGGACCGCCTATTGTTGTCCCGGATGGCCTTGTACCCCCTCTTCAGCTCCTTGGCTTTGGAGCGGCACTGTGCCATGGTGCGATGGTTTCCCGCCGCCTCCATGTCCCGCACTATGTCCTGGTAGACATGCTGGTTGCGCTGGTTGAGTGTGAGCTCCAGCTGGTACTCCAGGGTCCCCCATATCCTTATGAAGTCCCGGGTCTCCTGGAGCCCCCACTGGCCCCCTCTGTGGTAGGCCTTCCTCCTTCGTCTCCACCGTGGGTCGTCATCCTCCTCCTCCTCCACCCGGGCAGGGCCGGTGTCCTCCAGGGGCTCATCCGCCCGGGCCCTTTTCCGTGTCTGTGGGGACAGGGGGTGGGGGGTATAGGGTTGGGTGCGGGTCTGGCCCCCTCTCAGGGTGCCCCTTCTCCCTCCTCCCTGCCTGGCACCTGGGCGTGCCCTGTGCCCCCCCGGGTGCCCCTGTGCCCCCTGTTTCTCTCCCCTTGATTCCCCTTATCCGTTTCCGGGGTGCCTCTGCCTCCCCCGGTCCGGCTGTTGGCCCCGGGGCATCATGTCCCAGCTGCTGTGGGTGTTGTCCCTGCACCTTCTCCATCCTCAGCACGACCCCCTGCTCCCCCTCCTCTGCCTGCACTCCCTCCACCGCTGTGCCTGCCTCCTCCTCCTCCTCCACCGTCGCTTTCTCTCCCACCACTCTCTTCTGCCTCCCTCCTCGCTCCATCCCGCCACGCTTGCCTGCTGCGAAGTTCCCTTTAAATCTTCCTCCGGTGGTTGTGTTGTTGCTGGTTGCCTGGCAGCAACGCTGCATGTGTTGTCCATGGCTGGGGATCGTTTCCTTTGGTTCCATTGGGTGATTGGCGTCCAGACATTACTTTTTGTTGGTTCCCTGTGGGGATCTCTTTGACCACGCTTCCCTATTCCCCCGGCTAGACCGGGAAACGTGGTTGAAATTGACCCCATGTGGGTATTGAGTGTGGTGAACATCTGGCGGGCGCCGAACAGACATTCCGGGCTCTTTGGCCCCGCCGCGGAATTGAGCGTGGTTCACTGTGGTTGAGCGTGATCTCGTAACATCTGAAAATACCCACTGTGTGGTGCTGGTACCAGAGGAGATGGAAGTCTTCTTTCTGCACCCAGTTCAATTGGCTCTAAAGGCTTGGGAACCTCTGGTGCGTGTAATTTTGTGCTATCGACCAAGTGCACCAAAGAGCCATGTAACAAGTGGGAATCCGAGTGTATAATAAAAGAGTTTGCGTTCAAACTGATGCTTTCTGTTACTACAGCATCTTTCATTCAAGAATCCCTAAGCACCTCAGGGTCACAAGTGGAGTAGTTCCTTGCTACCTCTTCTGACAGTTCAAGAACCTTTGTGGCTTGGACTCCTGTGATTTTGAGCATCTTCAACCAGACCTTCCCTGTAGGGAGGAAGAAAGAGAAAAAGGGCTTTCACAGCAACTGTGGTATGATGAGAAAATGAATGTGGGGCTAGCTTAGTTTCCCTCCTGGGAATTACTTATTTGAGACTGTCTCAAAGCGTAACTAATTTTGCCCAGACATGACTACATGAACAAAGGCAGAAGACTACTTAAAGAATGGCTTCTTCTTAAGAACATGAATATCGTTGATCTGCGATCAGTTCTAACCCAGAGAAGGCAATTTTGCATCTATAAGAGGACCTGTAAAAGTGCCCTCTGTCATTTTACTGGTTACATTTTCAGACACAAGAGGGCACTAAAGGAATTTCCATTTGATGATGGAACAGGCACCAGGTTTGGTTTTTTTAATGCGCTATTTGAAATACAGAAGCCCTAATTTGAGCAGATTTACGAGTAAAATGCATGGTTTAATGGTAATAGTCTTCCATTCTCTGTTAAATCATCACACACTGATGGAAAAAAGTATTCCTTAATTACACCTGCTGTTAGTGTTACATTGAGTGGATCTTGAGGCCTTTTTCTCAATATGTGAGAGAGACTATCCCCTGGCTGGTATTCCATAAGGAGTGCCCACTGCAGTGACTGATCTGCAGCGAGGTCAGTCTACCTCATGAATCCAGTGGCTGACTCTCGATTAGGCCAATGTCTCTGTTCCCATAGCTCACAACTAATGGAGGCGCACAGCAGTACTGGTCAATTGGCACTCTTTCTTCTGTGAAATGAAGCCTTGTAGTCCATCACGATGGCATGGATAAGGGTAGCACACTAGTTTATGTGCTCCTATTACTTCCTGACTGCAGTATAAATGGGAGAAAGCAGCAACAATAGCAGGAGGGATCCTGTTGACTGGAAATTCTATAAGCAAAGGTTGACCCTTCTTCTGTACATGTTCTGATTTATGTACAGCCTGCCATAAGGTGCAGTGGCAAAGTGATTATAGCTCTTGGCTACATCCCTAAAGGTTATGGCAGAGGTGAGGCACCTCAGGCCTGTGGGCCAAATCCGGCCCCCAGCAAGTTTTTATGTGACCCCTTTCCTGTTCCTGGAGTTGACTCCTGGATCCTGTTCCGATCTCCAACGACTGAAAAACTGAGCTCAGTGTATGGAAGCAGTGATGAAGTCATGTACATAAGGGTAGGGGACAGATCCATGGCACAAATCCATGATCTGGACCCTCCTTTCCTTGAGCACATCCCTTAAGCACTGCCACTCCCAAGTTCTCTGCAGCCCTCGGAGATTGTACTCCTTCTTAAAGTGGCCTCCGGGAAGGAAAAGGTTCCCCACCCCTGAGTTTATGGGTTCACGTTTCACTGTTGACAGCTGGCTCCAGTTCATCCAGCTGTAAATGCATGACTGAACCATTGGGTTAGGGAAGTTAAGAGGTGGTTGGGTACGGTGTTGGCCTCGTCACCTGTCAAGCCGAACATACATCACAATATACAAAAATAGGGTCACCTTTTGGCTGCTTGTAGAATTTCCACCCAGCAGGCTCCCTCCTGCGATTGTTGCTGGTTTCTCCCATTTATAGTAGAGTGGTTAGGTCACTTGTCCAAGGCCTGCTGGGGAGTCCATCATATGCCTTCAGTGGGGTTAAGTCTGTTCCTCTTATAAGAGACAGTTCACACTATGGTACAAAAGTGGTCCCTTACTCATCTTTGGAATGGAGTAGTTATCCTGGGAACGCTATTTAGAACATACCCATTCTCCCCTAGCTCTGCAGCCTCCTCCTGCTGGGTAGATCTAATGTTGACCACTAGGAGGCAGATGTTCATTTTTTTTCACTGCCCTGTGTCACCGGAGCTACCTGGCTCTCCAGTCTGTCGTCTGCCTTCAGACGGCTAGGACGTGCCTTCGGGATCCTCAGGACCTGGAAAAAAAAAAAAAAAAAAAAAAAAAAAAGGATCATTTTGGTTGTTCTCAAGAAAGGCAAGAGACTTTAAATTGGCGGGGCGTTGAAGGGGAGCGATCCCGGATGCTGTCTCGGGGTTTGCCAGGCCACTTATCTTTACCCTGCCGGCTCCTTTGCATTGCACCTGGGAGCGGGGGAGGCCGTCAGTTTCCCGCTTAGCGGGGAAGTTTCTTATCGGCGTTCCCCCCGCCTCAGGCTTACCAAAAAAAAAAAAAAAACGGAGGGAGAATAAAGTAAAATGCCTGCTGGCAACAATCCGGTTCCCCACCCTCGCTGGCGGGCCAGAGGGGTGGCAGCGGAAGGAGGGAGCCAGGATGCTCAGGTACCCTCCCTCGCCTCTATAGCCCAAACGATGGGGGAAATAATGGCCTCATTAAAAGAACTCTCTCAGACCAAGGGCGGGAAGAGAAAAAGCCCCCCCCCCCAACAGGTCCAGCAGCAAGTTGCTGAGGGCGGGAAAACCCAGGGTGGCAAGCAAGAAGGGAAAAGCTCTACTAGGGGGAGCCAGAGCCCAGATTGTACAATACCCTCAGGCCTCTGAGGGGGAGGATCAGCCTGCGGAAAGAAGTCAGGGCTTCAAGGCCCAGCCGCTACCACAATCAGAATCAGACTCAGAAACGACAGGGGAGTTTTCTGAGTTGGAGGAAGGGGAATGCATGGAGCCCACAGCAGACCCCAAAGACAGAGAGAGGCAATTCCCTAGCCACCTCAGAGAGGAGTTGCTAGGGCAAGTGATTAAAACTCTCCAACTGAAGGAGAAGCCCTTGAAGGAGGACTCTTCAGATTCCCAGGAAGAGGAAACCAGGGAATATATACCAACGGTGCATGGCAGGGACCAGGGCCTGCCCCTAAAGCCTTCGAGCGAATAGTGCTCGAGGAATGGAAACACCCTGACAAAGTGTTTAAAATGAACAAGACCCAGGACTCCCTGTACTCCTTTTCCAGAAGGAAGGAGCCCCTGTTTAAAAGCCCTAAAATAGATGCGGGGGCAGCGACCTCAGCTAAGCAGACAGTGCTCCTGACCGAGGGGGATTGTCACCCTAGGGACTCCTCAGATCGAGCAGTGGACTCTTCCCTTAAGAGGGCAGTTAATTCCACAGCAACCTCGTTAAAAATTAACATAGTAGCATCCTATGTCTCCTGGGCGCTCCTGGCCTGATGCAGGAGGCCCAGAATCCTGACCTATCAGAGAGAAAGTCACAGAGGATATTCTCCCGCATCTGCATGACTACTGCCTTCCTTGCAGGTGCCACAACAGATGCCCTAACTTGGTCTGCCAGGTCCATGGCCAGGCCCCATACAGGGGTGCTAAGCTTTTCGGGGTATGTCTTGAAAAAGTGCTTGAGGAGGCAAACAGCAAGGATAAGCCTAAGACCCTGCAACAGGTGGCACCAAAGAGAGGGGTTTTTTTCGAGGCCACTCATTCAGATTTAGGGGGTTCACAAGCACCTCCAGGAGGGGCCACAGCCAGTTCATCAGAGACTATGCAAGCAATTTTTCCTTTCGGGGCAGAGGATTTAGAGCAGGAAGGTATGACAGGTGCAGGGCAAGAGGGCCTAGCGTCACCCAGTCTAAACAGGACGCCTGACTATGCCTCTTTAGAGGTAGGGGGCAGACTCCAACAGTTTCAGGCAGCATGGGAAGGGTCCGTAACACACTCCTGGGTCCTCTCATGCATTTCAGAGGGTTATCACATAAAGCTGGAGCACCCCCCAAGACAGAGATTGATACCCTCTCCGAGATCCAAGGACAGGGCAAAACACCTGGCCCTATCAGGCAAAATTCAAAGACTGGCACAAATAAAAGCCATAGAAAGAGTCCCAAGTGAGGAACGTTCCTCAGGCATTTATTCCATCCTCTTCTTGGTCTCAAAGAAGCTGGGAAAATGGAGGGCCTCAGAGAAGCCTACCTGCATGTCCCGATCTGGGACCCACAAAAGAAATGGCTCAGGTTTGCCTACAACGGAGAGTACTGGAAGTTCCGGGCTCTGCCTTTTGGCCTGTCATCGGCTCCCAGGACCTTCACAAAGATCCTGGTGCCACTCATCGCCAACCTGCGCAGCAAGGGGATTCACGTTTATCCCTATCTAGACGACCTCCTGATTCGCAGCAGCTCCCACACCAAAGTAATGGCAGACCTGAGCAAGACCATCGAATACCTCGAGAGGCACGGCTTCTTGATAAACAGGGAGAAAAGTCACTTCATCCCATGCAGAAGGTTAGAACATCTGGGGATCCTGATAGATACCACCTCCGACCTTGCGTTCATCCCATCAGAGCGACAGAGCAAGATCCAGACGTTAGTCCAGCTGCTGAGGCTCCGCGACCACATGAGACTCAAACAACTGGCGAGACTACTGGGGCTGCTGATATCCTGCATAGGGCAGGTGACCTGGGGCCGCTTCTACCTGCAACCTTTACAGAGGCAGCTAAGGGGTTTCCAGAGAGAGCTCACGCTTGGGCTCAATCCCTGGGTCCCCATACCAAGAAGTTTAAAAGACTCCATGTGCTGGTGGTTAAGGCCAACAACATTCCAGGAAGGAGTGCTGCTCATGGAGCCATCAAGAGCGGTTCTAACAACAGACGCCAGCCTCAGGGGCTGGGGAGTGCACGCAGGGCCCCATTCAGCCCAGGGGCTATGGTCACAGAGGAATGCAGGGAGGAAGATCAACTTCCTCGATCTGAAGGCCATTCGCCTCGCCCTCCAACAGCTGCACCCGTCATTCTCCTCCCATCACCTCCTGGTGTACACAGACAATGTGACAGTGAAAGCCTATATCAATCACCAGGGGGGGTCGAGGTCTCTGGAACTACACCAAGAGGTGACCAGACTTTTTGCGTGGGCTCAGTCCCATCTGTCATCACTGAAGGCACTACACATAAAGGGCCAAGACAACATCCAAGCTGACTGGCTAAGCCGGCAGACACTGGATCCACACGAGTGGAGGCTGGANAAAAAAAAAAAAAAACGGAGGGAGAATAAAGTAAAATGCCTGCTGGCAACAATCCGGTTCCCCACCCTCGCTGGCGGGCCAGAGGGGTGGCAGCGGAAGGAGGGAGCCAGGATGCTCAGGTACCCTCCCTCGCCTCTATAGCCCAAACGATGGGGGAAATAATGGCCTCATTAAAAGAACTCTCTCAGACCAAGGGCGGGAAGAGAAAAAGCCCCCCCCCCCAACAGGTCCAGCAGCAAGTTGCTGAGGGCGGGAAAACCCAGGGTGGCAAGCAAGAAGGGAAAAGCTCTACTAGGGGGAGCCAGAGCCCAGATTGTACAATACCCTCAGGCCTCTGAGGGGGAGGATCAGCCTGCGGAAAGAAGTCAGGGCTTCAAGGCCCAGCCGCTACCACAATCAGAATCAGACTCAGAAACGACAGGGGAGTTTTCTGAGTTGGAGGAAGGGGAATGCATGGAGCCCACAGCAGACCCCAAAGACAGAGAGAGGCAATTCCCTAGCCACCTCAGAGAGGAGTTGCTAGGGCAAGTGATTAAAACTCTCCAACTGAAGGAGAAGCCCTTGAAGGAGGACTCTTCAGATTCCCAGGAAGAGGAAACCAGGGAATATATACCAACGGTGCATGGCAGGGACCAGGGCCTGCCCCTAAAGCCTTCGAGCGAATAGTGCTCGAGGAATGGAAACACCCTGACAAAGTGTTTAAAATGAACAAGACCCAGGACTCCCTGTACTCCTTTTCCAGAAGGAAGGAGCCCCTGTTTAAAAGCCCTAAAATAGATGCGGGGGCAGCGACCTCAGCTAAGCAGACAGTGCTCCTGACCGAGGGGGATTGTCACCCTAGGGACTCCACAGATCGAGCAGTGGACTCTTCCCTTAAGAGGGCAGTTAATTCCACAGCAACCTCGTTAAAAATTAACATAGTAGCATCCTATGTCTCCTGGGCGCTCCTGGCCTGATGCAGGAGGCCCAGAATCCTGACCTATCAGAGAGAAAGTCACAGAGGATATTCTCCCGCATCTGCATGACTACTGCCTTCCTTGCAGGTGCCACAACAGATGCCCTAACTTGGTCTGCCAGGTCCATGGCCAGGCCCCATACAGGGGTGCTAAGCTTTTCGGGGTATGTCTTGAAAAAGTGCTTGAGGAGGCAAACAGCAAGGATAAGCCTAAGACCCTGCAACAGGTGGCACCAAAGAGAGGGGTTTTTTTCGAGGCCACTCATTCAGATTTAGGGGGTTCACAAGCACCTCCAGGAGGGGCCACAGCCAGTTCATCAGAGACTATGCAAGCAATTTTTCCTTTCGGGGCAGAGGATTTAGAGCAGGAAGGTATGACAGGTGCAGGGCAAGAGGGCCTAGCGTCACCCAGTCTAAACAGGACGCCTGACTATGCCTCTTTAGAGGTAGGGGGCAGACTCCAACAGTTTCAGGCAGCATGGGAAGGGTCCGTAACACACTCCTGGGTCCTCTCATGCATTTCAGAGGGTTATCACATAAAGCTGGAGCACCCCCCAAGACAGAGATTGATACCCTCTCCGAGATCCAAGGACAGGGCAAAACACCTGGCCCTATCAGGCAAAATTCAAAGACTGGCACAAATAAAAGCCATAGAAAGAGTCCCAAGTGAGGAACGTTCCTCAGGCATTTATTCCATCCTCTTCTTGGTCTCAAAGAAGCTGGGAAAATGGAGGGCCTCAGAGAAGCCTACCTGCATGTCCCGATCTGGGACCCACAAAAGAAATGGCTCAGGTTTGCCTACAACGGAGAGTACTGGAAGTTCCGGGCTCTGCCTTTTGGCCTGTCATCGGCTCCCAGGACCTTCACAAAGATCCTGGTGCCACTCATCGCCAACCTGCGCAGCAAGGGGATTCACGTTTATCCCTATCTAGACGACCTCCTGATTCGCAGCAGCTCCCACACCAAAGTAATGGCAGACCTGAGCAAGACCATCGAATACCTCGAGAGGCACGGCTTCTTGATAAACAGGGAGAAAAGTCACTTCATCCCATGCAGAAGGTTAGAACATCTGGGGATCCTGATAGATACCACCTCCGACCTTGCGTTCATCCCATCAGAGCGACAGAGCAAGATCCAGACGTTAGTCCAGCTGCTGAGGCTCCGCGACCACATGAGACTCAAACAACTGGTGAGACTACTGGGGCTGCTGATATCCTGCATAGGGCAGGTGACCTGGGGCCGCTTCTACCTGCAACCTTTACAGAGGCAGCTAAGGGGTTTCCAGAGAGCGCTCACGCTTGGGCTCAATCCCTGGGTCCCCATACCAAGAAGTTTAAAAGACTCCATGTGCTGGTGGTTAAGGCCAACAACATTCCAGGAAGGAGTGCTGCTCATGGAGCCATCAAGAGCGGTTCTAACAACAGACGCCAGCCTCAGGGGCTGGGGAGTGCACGCAGGGCCCCATTCAGCCCAGGGGCTATGGTCACAGAGGAATGCAGGGAGGAAGATCAACTTCCTCGATCTGAAGGCCATTCGCCTCGCCCTCCAACAGCTGCACCCGTCATTCTCCTCCCATCACCTCCTGGTGTACACAGACAATGTGACAGTGAAAGCCTATATCAATCACCAGGGGGGGTCGAGGTCTCTGGAACTACACCAAGAGGTGACCAGACTTTTTGCGTGGGCTCAGTCCCATCTGTCATCACTGAAGGCACTACACATAAAGGGCCAAGACAACATCCAAGCTGACTGGCTAAGCCGGCAGACACTGGATCCACACGAGTGGAGGCTGGACAAGTCGGTATTTCAGCAGATAGTGACCTGGTTCGGGCTCCTGCACATGGACCTGTTCGCCACAAAGGACAATGCGCAAGTTCCATGCTTCATGGCGCGCACATGATGCAGGGAGGCGGAAGGGATAGACACGCTCAATCAGCCCTGGCCCAAGGGCCTTCTAATACGCTTTCCCTCCGTTTCTTCTGATTCAACAAACCATAGCCAAAGTGATCAGGGAGCAGGCGTCTCTTCTCCTCATGACACTGTGGTGGCCCAGGAGGCCCTGGTTCTCTCAGCTAGCGGAGCTCAGCCACTCACAATACCAGAGGCTCCCTCTGCTCCTGACGTTACTCTACCAGGGCCCAGTGCAGTGTACAGGGATACACACATTAAAACTGACAGTGTGGCACTTGAGCGCTCAGCGCTAAGGGCAAGAGGCTATTCCGAGGCTGTACTTGCTACTATACAGCTCTCCAGTAGGGCTGCCACCAGGAGGAGATACCGGGCCACGTGGAAGACTTTCGCCATGTGGTCCCTACAGCAGAATGAGGACCCCTCCAACGCAGGGGTGTCGCAGGTCCTTAATTTCCTCCAGCAGGGCCTGGACAAGGGACTTAAGGCTAACGCTTTGGCTAGGCAGGCGGCTGCCATAGACTCAGTCCTGAGGGCAACTACTAATAGGGCAGTCTCCTCCCATAAAAACGTTAGGAGATTCCCAAGGGCAGCCAGGGTTATATCTCCCCTGGTGGTGCACAGGGTCCCCTCGTGGAATCTTAATTTAGTTTTGGAGGCCCTGACCAGATCCCCGTTTGAACCCCTTAGGCATGTGTCCCTGTTTTTCATGACGTTAAAAGTAATTTTTCTCATTGCAGTGACGTCAGCGAGACGTGTCTCCGAACTGTCCATGGAGGACAATTTCTGCATTTTTCACCGGGACTCAGTTACCTTGAAATTAGACCAGGCCTTCTTACCTAAAGTGAATACCTTTTTTCATAGGGCACAGGAGGTAGTGCTGCCCTCCTTTTGTCCTAGGCCAGTACACCCAAAGGAAAAGGCATGGCACACGCTGGACGTTCAGCGAGCTCTAAAGATTTACCTCGCCAGAACTAGGGGATTTAGACAATCCACTGCACTTTTCGTGATCATCAGGCCAGGGTATCAGGGACACAAGGCATCAAAGACCCTGATTTCAAAATGGGTGAAGCAGGCAATTGTAGAGGCATACAGAGCAGGGGGTAGGGTTCCTCCCCTCGAAATTTGGGCCCACTCCGTCCGTAGTGCAGCGACATCATATGCCTTTAATGTAAGAGCCTCTTACGAGGAAATTTGCAGGGCTGCCACGTGGGCATCAATGCATACTTTTGTGAAACATTATAAAATCAATGTTTTCCAATCAGCAGAGGCTGCGTTTGGCAGACGGGTGCTGCAAGCGGTACAGGACACTCCCAGTGCTGTTTGCTCCCACCCCTGAGGTTTGTCATATTGCTTGGGTACGTCCCAGCAGGAGGAGGCTGCAGAGCTAGAGGAGAAAGGAGAATTGGTAACCTACCTTCGGTGAATTCCTTTCTTCCCTAGTCTCTGCAGACTCCTCCGACCCGCCCTGTCAAACAGCAGGATTCAGGAAACAGGGAGTTGGGACCAGTATCACAGTTTTAGTTGCCGGAGTTTTCTTTTGTCGGTTGTTAGCAAAAATTAGTACAGTTAAAGGTTAGGTACAATTCTTTAGGTTTTTTGGTTGGTTGATTGGTTGGTTGATTGGATGTGAAGGGGGATCCTGTTCTCACAAAGATTGTGTCTAGTTTTCATCCGGAGATGGAGGACAGATCTTTTGGCTTGGGAATGGACTGAAGATCCGGGTAGCTCCGGTGAACACAGGGCAGTGAAAAAAAATGATCATCTGCCTCCTAGTGGTCAACGGTAGATCTACCCAGCAGGAGGAGTCTGCAGAGACTAGGGAAGAAAGGAATTCACCGAAGGTAGGTTACCAATTCTCCTTTCCATAAATAAGAACATAAGTAGTGCCATACTGGGCCAGACCAATGATCCATTGAGCCCATCCTGTCTCCGACAGTGGTCTCAGTGTCAGTCGCTTGGGAGAAGTACCCAGTCAGGTCACAATGGGCAATCCATTTCCCTGTTGTCTACTCTTGGCTCCCATCAGCAAGAAGTTATGTCCCCTAAACCTATTTGGCTAATAGCTGCTAATGGACCTACTCTCCAAGAATGTATCCAATACTTTTTTAAACCCAGCTATACTACTGGCCTTGACCACGTCCTCTGGCAACAAGTTAATTGTGTGTGGAGTAAAAAACAACAACTTTTATTTGTTTTAAATCTATCACCAGTTAGTTTCATGGAATGTCCCCTAGTTCTAGTACTATTTGAGAGGGTAAGTAACTGTTCTCTATTAACTTGTTCCACACTACTCATGATGATTTTATAAATGTCTATTGTACCCGGTTGCCTCTTCTCCAAGCTGAAGAAGCCTTTATCAAGCCTCTCTTTGTACGGGAGCCATTTTGAACCCGTGATAATTTTTTTTGCCCTTCTCTGTACCTTTTCTAGTTCTACTGTATCATCCTTAGATGGGGTAACCAGAACAGCACACAATATTAAAGGTGTGGTTCTAGGGTGCTAGGTGCCTGCAGGAATAGTCTTGGACGTAAAGAATTTAAAATCTGAATAGACATACATGCACGCAAATATCCCCTGAAGACTTCAGGAATAAAATTTTTTATTTCCTATCTCTACTGGCAGGAAGTAAATGCTGCTATTATTTATTACGTTGAGTGTAAAACATTCAATAACCAACTGAGCCAGGAAAATTTAGTTTAAGTAAAAGATCTTCATGGTGCATCTGATAGGACTGTTCTTTTTGTAGGAACTGACAAGGAAATTATACTTCAGTTTTCCAAATCAATCATAGTTGTATCAATGAATCAATAAGAGAAATAAGGAAACTGTTCTGAATTTAGCAGCTTGGCCTGCACGAGTGAGTTGAAGGCAGCTAGGATTCCTGGAAAGACAAACTGCAATCTTGGACGGTTTTAGTTTTCATTCTGTAGAGAGGAGGGCCCCCATGGTCCTAAAACCCCATTTAAAGACATTCCCTGCCCCAAAGATCTTGCAGCATGAGCATGAAGCAAGATGTGGATATGCACACAAGGAACAAAAGAAAGGCAATAAGGAGATACTACTCAGCCTGACTATGGAACAGCAGGACTCAAGCCTTTTCAGCTTGTGACACCGCTGAAAGACCAAACAAATCCTTGCAGCCCCAAGCTTTGAAAATTTGCATATTCTATTATTTTGAACTAGTCTCATTGGAATATCATTTAGCAATTTGGTGACCCCACTTGGAAGCCCTGACTTTAGGTTTGGGAACCCTGTTGTCAGGCCTGGTGATGGGGTGGGAATGGGGGAACACTTGTACTGCGCCTCCATACTCTTGAGAGTGGAGACAAACTCTCAAGAATTTTCTTTTTTAGCATACAGTAAAATATGAGTAAAATTATAATTACAAATTAACAGATGCAAATAACGTACCTGTATGATCTCCAGAAATAGATTTCAAAACTTATGCTCAGGGACCCACATTCCCTGCTGCAAATGGGGGGAAACAGAGTGAACACGGGTCTCTGCTTATGATGTAGAGGGGAAGAGATGGGGCTCAGGATGTACAGGGGCCTCAAACGTTTCACAAGGGGCTTTCCTTTGATATAGAGTAAACTTTTTTGAACTACACCCCTCTTCCGCTTGTCTGTTGTAGTTGAGTCCATACGTACACACACATGCACACACATCTTGCTCCCTTTCTTTCTCTTCCCCCTTTTGCCCTTCTGTCACTTCCCCTTTCTAATGGCTTCCTCTGGCTGTGCTATGGGGCAAACGTGGAACTGAAAGAAAGGTGGGACAGAACTCCCGTCCTCTCATTAAATTTTGCAAAATGAGTGGGCATCTATCATTAGTCTTTACCTCTTACAGAGAGAGTGTGATCGCTGAGAAAGGGAGGGAACCCCAAGAATCTCAATTGAGGTGACACATTTAAGTCAAAAGAGACACTTTGGATTAGCTGCTCCATGAGGAATGGTTAACATGCCAGACTTCAGTGATTTCATAATTAATTTGCACAATATCGTGCAATTGGAGAACCATGGAAAATGAAGAAATGCTTCATTGTCTTGTGATCACCTGTTTAGTGTAATTGGCTCCTATTTCTGTTCCTGGCTTTCAGTTTGTTGCATTTTCAGTTGGTGTGAAACTGAGGGCTTATTTACAGAAGGCAGAATAACTGCCCAAGGAAGGTGCATTTAATATCTCGGGGCAGTAAAACTGTCCTGAGGGATTAATGGACATTGAGGTGTTGTTATGGGTGCCATTCATGCCTTCCTAAAGAGTTCAGTCAGTGGCTCATCTCTCACTGACTGCGGTGGTTGAGGATTACGTCCAAAATGTCCTATTATCTTGGTGACAGTGATCTGTATTAGCTGGTCAGACAGAGCAATGTTGGAATTTTTTGTGTAAAAATTGGAGGACAGAAAACGGCTTTTTTCAAACTCTTTTAAGAACATAAGAAATGCCATACTCGGTCAGAATAATGGTCCGTCGAGCTCAGCATCCATTCTCCAATGGTGGTCTTTCTTCTTGGTTGCTTTCGAGAAGTACCCAACCTTCGCCAAATAAAATAAATAAATTGTGAAAAGTATTATTGACTGTCTGAAGGTCTTTTTGAAAAACTACTAATGGTAAGTAACACCTATTTTTCTTTCGACATTTTCCATGTTTTGTGTGGTGACAACATCAAAAATGGGAAATCTAAAGATTTTGGCCTTTCCCCCCCCCCAAAAAATGTTGAAACAGACCAATTTTTCCATGGAAATTTAATTAGGTTGAAATGATTTTGAGCCAGCTCTCATATATTACTAAGGCAGGTTACATTACATAGACTGTATCTTTATATGGAGTGTTGTTTTATAAGGATTTATTTTAGATTTCCATACCTGAAGCTTTAAATTACAGAAATGATAGGCAAATACCCTTAACAGTCAAAGATTAAAACCTGCAAGAGACAAAACAGTTAAGATAATACCTTTTTATTGGATCCACTTTTGTTGGGGAGCATGTGCGGGCTGTCGAGCTTCCCAGAAGTCTTTATACTTGAAGAAAAGAACATGAGTGCTATACTGCATCAGCGCCATGGGCCATCCAGCCCAGCATCCTGTCTCCGTCCATGGGCACTTCTGTTCGCTTCAGAGAAGCACACACAGGTTGCATCCCACTGACCAACTTTACTGATAGCCATTTATTGACTTCTCTTTTAAGAACTGGTTGTTGTCTGGCTGCTGGATTGGACAGAATGGTGAAACTTGCAAACTTCCATATAGATTGCCAGTGAACAAGGTAGATTACCTTGGAAAATTAGCTCTGTTCTTCCATTCTCCATCTGCTTGATTGGCCTTGCCTTGCTGCACTGCGTGTGTATCAATACCTTAGAGATGGAGCAGGGGGTTCTGACAATGGGGGCCAGATAAGTACCTAGGATCAAGGGTGCCTGCAGAATTAAGTTGGGGGCAGGGGCCAGAGAGCCACTTTACCCCACCCCCTTTTGAGCACTGTGACATCATGGAAAAGGGGGCATGGCTGTGATGGAAATAGGGAGGCAGTCACACTCCCTTGCATTCCCCTTCCAGGATCCATGCCTAAGATAGATGATGGGAAAGTGCCTGTTGCTCATCATACAAGGTCCAGAGGTCTTGGGAAAGCCCACAATGGGCTTTTGCTAAGCCATTACAAGATGATGAGAAGGCCTGTGGATGACCTTCTTGGGTGGTGCTACTCTTTTGGTATTCCAAGTTCCAGACTGCACATCTCCATCAATGAATCAAGAATTGCTGTCTCAGAGTCCAGCTGCCTTCCTGTCCTTCTCATCTTAGTGATCCACTCTCATCCATTCTCCGCACACACCCACCATACTTTTTAAGTTGTTCGTACACAAATCCCTTGGGGGCTGCACTCCTCCCGTCTCACACATTAACTCAGCCTCGTCTTCTCATTTTCAAGTATTGACCCGTTTTCTCCCTGCTGGCGCTGGGACGATGCAGCTCTGCCGTGAATGAAAGAAACCTCCTGTCTGCTGCAGGAAGAGAAAGGAAAGCTATAACAGTCTATAGTCTGACCAGTCGGATGGAATTTTGTGAGCTAAACTACTCGGGAATGATGGGTTTGTAGCTATCTCCAGGTGTTGGGAGTTGGGACTCCTCGGTTTGTGACCTGGTTCTGGCAGAGGGAAGTAGAGTCTAGTCAGAGTAGAGGCTTGAGAATCTAGATTTGTAGGTCCTATTCCTTGCTCTGGGATTCACTAGAGAATTAGAAGACGTGGGGGGCTGGTAACCAAAACTCCTGGGTTTCATTCCCAGGTCTCTAAGTAGGGTGGCCATACCTCCCCTTTAAAAGAGGACACTTATGAAAAATACATGGTGTAGGGCTGTACTAGAACCAATCCAGCCCTGCAATATGTATTTTTCATAAGTGTCCTCTTTTAACAGGGAGGTATGACCACCCTATCTCTAAGGTCAGTAGGGTGTATTTCTTAGAGTAGGAAAAACCTGGGAGTCAGGACTCTGTTTTCTGGTCCCAGTCGTGTCATTCATTCTCTGGGCAGCATTTGGCTATTTCCTTTCATGTCTAAAGGCTTTATTTTCTCCAGCAGTAAAACCGGTTCCACTTTGTTTCCTACTCCACATGGAGCTGGGTGGAAGCTTAATTAACCAACGTGTGCAAAGGGCTTTGAGTCATTGGAAGGAAGTTTCTAGAGAAGGACTACCATGAAAAAAAGCAAAGAAAAAAAGCTAGAGAACAAGGATTCTTCGTTGCCACAGATGGTGACCAGATCTAAGTCAGACAGAAAGGGCTGCAGCCTCCTCACCAGATGGAGTTGGTGAAACGTGCTCCTGGCCAATGCCACAACCTGACCAGCTAGGAGCAGCGAGGGATTCAGAAGCACCCCAAGGCTGCGAGCCCAGCTAACCAGAGAAGGCAGACCCCATCAATGACAGGTGTCTCAATCCCCTCCAGAGCACAAGGCCGGCCAACCATCATCCCTTCAGTCTTATCTGGATTCAGCTTCAGTTGGCTCCCCCTCATCCCACAAGACGGAATGGACTTTAAAATTGCGAGCAAGGGAAATTTCAATGATTAATTATTAAGGAAAACGTTCCAATGGTGAGGGCAGCGAGACAATAGAAGAGATTGCCTAGGGAAGCTGTGGTATCTCTTGCAGTGGATGTTTTCAAGAACTGGCTGGCCAAGCAGCTCTCTGTGATGCTGTAGGGAGAAAGCATTCTGCCTTGGAGCAGGAGGTTGGCCCTTGAGGTCCCTGCCAACCCTATCATTCTAGGGTAAAGTAATGCTAGCAGCCAGAGACCATGATGATCGAGGGAGGGGGAAGGGTGGTCCAGCCGTTCGGACACTAGCACAGCCCATAGGAGACAGGAATTCTATTCTCTGCTTAGCTACAGGCTTCCTTTATGCCTTCAGTCAAATTGCCGCCCTTTTCTGAGCCTCGCTTTGCCCATCTGTAAAGGGCAGCCAAGGAGAGAACCATGACTATTTCTACGCAGCACCTTGCAACCTTTGACTAACAGGAGCGGTGTAAGTGAGAAGCGTTAACCTGCTGGCCTTGTTAGCAGCACCAGTTCCTGGGAGAGGAAATGAGTAAGTTTTAAAAGCAGAGGGAAGAAGCGGTCTTTGGTCCGAGTTAAAGGTTAACATTGCAGACACGTTTATAATCATCCCTCTTGCCACGGCACAGCTCCTCAGGGGGCAAGAGGCAGTGGCTGAATTATGTTGCCTTTCTTTTTTTTCCAAGAGGGTGAAAGGAGGGGGGGGAAACCTATTTGTTTGTCTTGTCTAATTTAATTTACGTTATTTATCAAAGAGACAGGCTGTTTGAGAAACTAGATGGACTCAGGCTAAAAATGATCTGTATTTTCAACATGTGAAAAATTACATTGGAGTAGACATACAAAAAGAAGCATGTGTGCAAGGGAGAGAGCGAGTGACAGATTCAGCAGCTCCCCGGACCTCATCTGTCCTGGATCTTTGATCACTCAGCCCAGTCCATCTACCAGGGTTAAAGGACAAGCAAAATGCCGAAGGGAGTGTGTGTGGGGAGGGGCAGTGTGTTTTTCAAAACAGCCATGTCACAATTATTTAGTTCCTCTGTTTTTTTCAAAAATATCTCATTAGCCAGAGCATCTCCTCTCTGTGAGTGACGGATGGGGCCTATTTTCAGAGCGATGAAATACCTATTTAAGGGCTTTTTTTTTTGGGAACTGCACATGCAAGGAGACCAAATTTCTCTTCTGCTTGAGGTTCTTTATTAACTACAAAACTAGGAAACTTAAAACAACAACAATCCTACCCCCCCTCCCCCAAACCTGCAAGGGAGGGGGAGGGGGGGAGGAATCAATCTTATTTTAAAGCTGAAAACAACTGGATGATTTCATTTGCTGCCTGGTCATTTAAAAATAAAAATGGGATGGGGGAGGAAAGGGTATACAAAATATTTCTGTGGTCTTTCCTGGGTTGTGCATTTCCACACATTGGATACTGGAGCTGCTCTAAAAGTGGAACAATTTTCTAATTTTCATTCTTGTGTTTCAATTTTGAGGGGATGGAAACAAATTTGGAAAATGGGCCAATGGAATAAAAATTCGGAGGAACTTTTGGTTCTTGTTCAGCCTCATCAAATTGCGCACCCTAATTGCCCTATGGGGAATGCAGCTGTGCCCTTATTCCCCCCAATCTTGGCAGATGTTATGGGGATTAGGCCAAGGATTTGCAGAGCTAAATATGTAGCCCTGTACTACAGCATGGGTCAGGTTCTGTATCTGGGCTGTACCACACAAATGGGGTGATTTCAGACGTAACGGGGCTCGTTGGCCCTGTACCGAAATCACCCTAGTCATTCCCCGCCGGGGTCACCCCGTCACGCCGCAACAGACGTGCCGGGGGGATCCCGGCGGGGAATCTGGGAGGGGGCAGGGCCGCGCGGCGCAACGTGCAGCCGCACGGCCCCGCCCCCTCCACGCTCCCGCCGCCCGCCCTCCGGGGAGACGGGCGGGTGGCGGGGCCAATGAGGCCGCCGCGTCGGGCCGGATTCTCCATGGCCCGGGGTCCTGCCGGTGATCCCGGGCCGTGGCGCCCGACCAGACGTGACGCCGGTGTTTCACCCCGGCATGGGATTGCATTCGACACGCGGCGGCCTCCGGTCCCCCTGCTTCGGCTGCTCATGTGTCGAATGCAATCCCCAGCCGTGGTAACATCTGGGGGGAAACATCCGTTTCCCCCAACAGACGTGACGCTATCACAGCCACCACGCGGAATTGAGCGTGGTTCACTGTGATATCGTCACGTCTGAAATCACCCATGCTCTGTGGAGTGGGCACAACATGGGAAGTGTAATTTAATATAAGAATATAAGAAATGCCATATTGAGTCAGACCAATGGTCCATGAAGCCCAGCATCCTGTCCTCCGACAGTGGCCAATTTGGGTCATATGGAAGAAGTTCCAGCAGTCAGAATGGGCAATCAATTCCCTGCTGATCCCTCCCTGCTCCCAAGAGTAAGAAATTCCCATCCCGTAAGCTACTTGGCTAATAGCAGTTAATGGACCTATTCTCCAAGAACTTATCCAGTCCTTTTTTAAACCCACCTATACTACTGGCCCTGACAACCTTCTCTGGCAACAAATTTCATAATTTACTAATTTAAAATACTTTTTCACTTCTCTCCATTGGGAACTTACTTACTTCTCTCCATTGGGAAAACTAACCACCCTCTTTACTCCCTCACCTCTTGGGTTCCACCAACCACGTGTAAAAACAGGGATGGGAAAAGAGGCCATGTCCCTTCTCCTAGTACAGTTGCCATCTTCCCGGATTTCACCCAGAGAGTAGGGTGGTCATACCTCCCCTTTAAAAGAGGATGCTTATGAAAAATACATGGTGCAGGGCTGCACTGGAACCAATGCAGCCCTGCAACATGCATTTTTCATAAGCAGCCTGCATTAAAGGGGAGGTATGGCCACCCTACCAGAGTTCAGTTTTTTGACACAGAGGCTCCAGGTGAAGCCTCGGTTTGTCTGGGTCAGCCCCCGCTAACCTGGAGAAATCAAAGGTTCTGGGGGCAGCCATGTCAGAAAAGGGGTGGGCCACAGGTGGCCCCGACCCATCATGATGCTCTGCAAGGTAGGGTTACTTCAGAAAGGGTGTTATGGCCCTTTTGCCCCGCCCCCTTTTCGATATGGTCCCACCCCTTGTGGAGTGCCGCGACATCCCAAAACTCAGTAAAGGGCAAGGTTATGTCAGAAAGGCTCATGATGGCCCCTTTGCTCTAGGTTTCCTACCTCCAAGCTTTCCTGAAGGGGGGAAATTAATTCCTTAATTTCAGCTCCCTACTGCCCTCGTAACCAATTCCAGATACATTTGGCAGAGGATAAGAAAGCTTAAAGATAAGTAGAGCCCCAAACTTCATAACATCTGAAGATAATGGGTGAAAACAGACATGATGCTAACTTCACTTTAACATTGCTTATGCATGTTGCAGGGTTGTATTGGCTCCCTATGCAGCCCTGCAACATGCATAAGAAATATTAAAGTGATGTTAAAGTGGAGTTAATGTTATGTTTGTTTTAACCCAATGTTGCTCCTTGTGTAGTCAACACTGACTTACTCTGAGTATCATCCCCCTTAAGAAACCAGCTGCATGGAACTACTTGGGTTCTTTTTTCTTTCTTTTTTTAATAGCTAACACAAAGCTCTACCCATCTCTATGCAAAGACAGGTGTAGAAAAGCACGGTTTAAAATCTGCATCTTGTGAGATGAGGGCATCTCAGTCTAACTGCTGAGAGAGGCTACAGAGAGAGGTTGCTGCTGCCTTCTATTCCTATGACTACGAAATGTTTGGCCTCCTAGCCATCCAAGGGTCATTTAGCTGACTGCATTAATCTGCCACTGACAGACCTCAGGGACACTCCATCCATCTCTGCCGGACACCCACGCCTTGATGAAGTTAACGCTGAGTCAAAAGGAGGCCCCTTTCGTGAATTCCTGGCTGCTGTGCTTTATAAATGGTCTGAAATTAAATGGGAAAATTGAAATTTAACAGAGAACTGGTTCCCCCTCCCCCCATGTCCTGCCTGGAGCTTCAGACTTATCCAGGGCCAGAAAATCATTCCCCTGCTCCATCTAGGCAAGGTAGTTCTGAAGCGAGAGGGAGGTTGGTGAACGCTCTTATGTCTGAATGATTGAGGGGGTTGAGCCAACTTCCAAGCCAGCATAGTATGCCCCAATCCCTGCAGAATAGTAAAAGATGGGAACTCGCCTTCTATGGGTGAAAACAGACATAATGCTAACTCCACTTTAACATTTCTTTGTTGCAGGGCTGCATAGGGCACCAATATAACCCTGCAACATGCATAAGAAACGTTAAAGCGGAGTTAAAGTGGAGTTAGCGTTGGGTCTGTTTTCACCCTACTACTTCCTTAGCTTTAAAAAAGAAAAATACATGGGATGCAAGTTCTGGTTAGGCTAAAATGGAACTTGAGTCCAGATCACCAGATTTGGCTTTGTTATTTCTCTGTCTCTGTTGGGGTGGGGGATGGGGGGCGATGTTCTTTTCTTAATGCTGCTTATTTCTCATTGCTATTGATACAACTCTTGACGTCTCACTGTTACTGCACGTTGACCTGACATTCAATAAAGATGTTTAAAAAACAAAAGAACACCACATTTGTCTTTGATTTTGCAGAAGAGGACAACGTTTTATTAGGAAGATAAACAGGGTTCATTAATGTTCAAAAGTCATGAACTAGGCTTCCCCTCCAAATTGCAAGTCTGGCTTAAGAAACCCAACATTGTGTATATTTATATAGTATAAACCCGTCTGGACAAGCATCTGCCTACAATACTGTCAGCAGAGGATATCCTGCTGCCTTTGAGCAGGCGGTTGGATTAGGTGAGCCTTGATGTCCCCTCCAACCCTACATTTTTACAATTCCATAAACTTGAGGTTCTTTAGATTTGCCTTGCCTGTTGGTTTCTGAACCTTGATAGTTACACTGCTGTTACGTTATAAGGTTTTCTCTGCAAAAACGTTAGGCTGTCTAACTCTTATTTTAAAAAAAGAAAGCCAAGATTTTCACCACTCTCGCTGTGTGTGTGTGTGTGTGTGAGAGAGAGAGAGAATCTGTCATTTCAGATTTTTAGGAACTCCTAAATTCATAAGACTTGCTATAAAATAGCGAGCTGGCAATCCCAAATCGACAGATACATTGGGTAATAAATATGAACGATTCCTTCTCTGATATATAGAGATGTGACCGCCACACTGTGGGGTAAAATCTATTCTTATTAATTATTAATTGCAACTTTGCATGAACAGTTCAGTGGCTTTTTGGAGAGACATGGGGTGAAAACAGACATGACGCTAACCACCCTTTAACCACCCTTTGTGGTTATTTATGCATGTTGCAGGGCTGTATTGGTGCCCTATTCAGCCCTGCAACATGCATAAATAACCAACAAGGGTGGTTAAAGGGTGGTTAGCATCATGTCTGTTTTCACCCAGGGTAACAGCTTTCAAATATCTCTGAGGTTGTTTTAAAGAGGTTAGAAAACACTTGTTTTTTTGTGTCTACTGTGGGAAATAGGGCCATGAAGGGCCTTGTACACTTGAACGTTGTGTGACTTGGACATGGGAGAGCAGGGATCAAATTCCATTTAGTCATGAATTCACTGGGCAGTCTTGAGCAAATCTCTCTCTCAGCGACTCAGTTCCCCATCTGTAAAATGGAAACAACAATGTGATGGTGAATTAGATAAAGATTGTAAAGCACTTTGATCACTGAATGTGCTATGGAAATTCTAATAAGCAGAGGGTGCAATGGGCTTAAGTTTTGGGAGGGTAGATTTAGGTTGAAGTTTGGGAAAAAGTTTCTAACTTTGAGGATAGTTGGGAAGTAGAACAAGTTAACCAGGGAGGTTATGAAGTCACTGTCAATGGGGAGTTAAAAAAACTGGATAAACGTCTGTCATGACTAGTTTAGATAGCATTCCCCCCACTAACACAGAGAGTCCAAGTTGATTAGATGGGCTTGGGAGGTCCCTCCCAGTAATGTGGTAAAAGCCCCAAAGCATAGTCAGAGCATGATTCTGCTGGCCAAAAGGACCAGGTGCACCTGTTGGCTACTCTGCTGTGTTTTAAAGGTTCTTACATGGAGCTGTTTAGTAAATGGCATTTCCATCTCTTGGAAAATTCTGCAATATTTGATGCTAGTTTGCATACCAAATTGAGCTGGGGTGGGAAAAAGTCATGATTAACAAACCACTTACTCTGGAGAAATGGTTTGTGGGTCACAGCTGAAATGTCCAATTTTTTTTCAAGAAGGGATTTTATGTGTGTGTGTGTGTGTGTGTGTGTATGTGTGCATGTTGAACACAGAAAGGGGACATTTCAGCCTTTCCTGGAGCAAATGAAAAGCCTGGATAAGGATATAAAGGAAGATGACTGCTTGTGTGGTTCTAACCCACCCCCTCATTTTATTTAATTCATTAATTTATTAATTTACCCCACCCTTTCCCGAAGACTCAGGGTGGCTTACAATATTAAAAACACAAACCACATTAAAATCCCATTAAAAACTCACTCTTAACCCTAAACCCACCAGCCCAACCCCTATCCCAACACTGCCCAACAGGTCTTACACTGCCTCCAGAATATACTTGGGTTCTGACGGACCCCCACGGGAAGGGAGTTCCCCTGGGGCAGCAACCGAGAACGCCTCCCTGTGGGCCCTTGTTGTACAAACAAGATCGGCAGGTGGTACCTGCAAGAGAGCGCTCCCAGTAGGGGTGCGCATCACGGCCCCATGTCATTTTTCGTTATTCAAATGTGTTGTTTTAGTTAATAACAAAATGTTGTTTTTCGTTATTGCTGTTGTTATCATCACCGATTTCAAACGAAAGATTTGATTTTTGGTATCGGTATCGATTTTGTGTGCCAATGAATAATTAGTCAATCAATCAATATTTATTTATAATGGCGTGTCCAAAGGAGCTGAACTCCTTCCCCTTCTCATTGTGATACAGAAAGGGCTGCACACAATAATATATACTTTACACAATATGTAGTTTTATTTATATCATATATACAGAATCTAAGCAAAACTTAACCTATGTATAATACAAAATGCCCCTATCCTATAATCCTAATATATATATAATAAAACAGCCTAGTAGCTAAATATCTAATTATATATATACGATACACACATACACAAACTAATATCTATATAATATATGGACAGGGGGAGACAGACAGGGGAAGGGAAAAGGAAAATTCAGAGGTATA
>QEPC01003729.1:520947-561437 GCA_003113815.1 Sphenodon punctatus
GGAGCTCTGCCTCGAGCAACAGCTGGTCCCTCCAAAAACTAATCTCGTTGAAATCTGCTAGGAAGGCTGTGTCACGAAGGAACATAAGGCCACACAGAAGATATACTGAACTATGGGTCTAACAAATATGTAAAGGTAAAGGACAAAAACATATGTAATGTCAAGGCTGAGAACTAGAAACTTGCTTCATGTAATCATGTACTGTAACACTGACGAAACTCCAGGAGATGGAGAGATAAAGATTGTGGATTCACCCCATAGCCAGATAGACACCTGCGGAGACGCAAATGGACCTTCCTGTTTGTCTTTTTGCCTACGTGCTTTGAACCGTACAGGCTCCAAGGTGGGAAGGAGAAACAAAGGACTCAGAATTACTATTTAAGCCAGGGCCATTAAGCCATCTTCTGCTACCTCTTGGAGAGAGCTCTCAGCTCCATCTTGCCTGCCAGCAAGCGACTGCTGGAACTATGGACTGAGAGGACAGACTTTGCTTTCTACCAACTAAGAGATCAGTGTCCAGTCATTCTACATCAATGACTGAGAAGCCTCAAGCTCATGGACTATTTTATAGGGTAAGACTTATATAGTGATCCACCCAGTATAGAATAGGATGCGTTATATTACTTTTCATTTTGATTAGCCACTCTGTATCAAATATATTGTCTTATGTAATCAATAAACTTTCCTCTTATCTTTATGAAGAAGGGTCTGTAGTCTGACATTGGGAGAACACAAATTGAGCAACTTGAGTTTCCAAACTTTTGAGAACCCAGAGAAAGAGTCTGTAAACTGGGAAGCTTTCTGGGAGTTGGAAGGTGGCAAAAGGATTCTCCCCTTTGCAGAACTGGACCAGCCAGAAAGAGAACTGGTTCAGGTGGACTGCAAGTGTGGGAAATTGAGTCACCCAACCCAGGAAAGTGGGGTGTTGGACATCAAACCCGTGACAGGCTGCCCACGTTTCGAGATCCTCCTTCATTTCCCTGGTGAGCCTGATGTGATGGTAAGGGGGTGGGTTGCCCCCCAGCTTAGCGTAGAGGTGGGACAGGAAAGCCCGCCCTGGTGCCACCACCCTACATGCAAAGTTAAGGCCTCCCAGCAAAGACTGAAGGTGCCGGACCATCACTTTGGTTGCTCTCAGGCACTCGTCAACCTTGGCCTGGAGGGATCTCAGTTTATTCTCAGGTAGGTGGAAGACAACCGCCACTGTGTCCAGCTCTATGTCCAAGTATGTCAACCTGGTGGCCGATCCCTCAGTTTTCGCAGGTGCCAGGAGGATGCCCAAATCGCCTGCCACCCGTTGGAAGATCAGCATCAGTTCCCGGCATTCCCTCGTGCTGGCCCGTCTGATGAAGAGGAAGTCATCCAGATATTTAGTGACCTCCCCTGCATCGGCATGCTGCCGCATCACCCACTCGACCAGGGAGCTGAATCTCTCAAATGCCAAGCAAGAAATGGAGCAGCCCATTGCCATGGCCTTATCATAATAGTAGTGCCCTTGAAAGTGGAAGCCTAGTAGTGGGAAACTATCCAGGTGAACCAGAAGTAGGCGGAAGGCAGACTTGATGTTGCATTTGCAAAAAGGGCTCCTTGGCCGCTGCGCCTGACCAGTGCCACGGCAGAGTTGAATGACGCGTAGTGAACTGATGTAAGTTCACTGGGTATGGCGTCGTTCACTCACCTCCTTCGTGGGTGGAAGAGGTGGTGAATTAGACAGAATTCCCCGGGGCTTTTGTGGGGACCACTCCTAGGAGGGAAATCACCATATTGGGGGGGGGGGGGGCAGGAAAGGGATGGCCACCCTACTGTCTGCTCGCTCTTTGTTAATTTTCACTTGTACTATTTGTTCCATCCCCACTGATTTCAAATTAGGGGCAACCCTGTGCTGCTGGACGGGACCTGTTGGGATCCTAAAGCCCTTTCTATAACCCTCAATGATATATTTGACCTCTTTCTGGTCTGGGTGTTCCTAGAGGGTCAGCTCCAACTGGTCTGTTCTAACCGCTGTTGGGGCTTTTCCCTGCGCTCCCCTGTCCATCCTTTCCCATGGGCCCGGAGTTGGGCTTTCCCCATGGCCAAGGTTTGGTCCTGGGGCACTTGGAGGCTGCATGGTGCCCCGCACAGGTTGGGCAGGTGTGCCAAAACTTACAGGCCACGCGGGAACATTTTCCCGATCGGCTGTACTCCCAGCACAACCCCGTGGCGCTCCCCGTTGCCTTTCCCCCCTCTTCTCTAAAGGACTTGCAGGCGGATGCCATACCACCTTTGGCCAGTAGGTGGCCACTATCTGATCTGGGGTTATTGCCTGTGCCATAGGTCATTTGCATGGAGATCCCACCAGAGGCTTGGGGTGTAGGCCACGCTGTGCCTAAAGGCCTCGTCATACTACAGCCATGCCCCATGAGGGGCCCGACTCATATGCTCGGCACACTATGTCTGCATACTTGAGAAGGTCTGCGGCCCGTCAAGGGTACACCTGTATCATTACTCCATGATATATGGAGAAGGTCACGGTCCAGTTGGACCAATTCCTCTCCACCTTGGGGCGTTTGAATCACTCCTTTTCTTTTTTGTCGTCTTGCTCAGCCAGGTCCATGATGGAATTGCTGAACAAGATGACAAATATATCAATATACTCCCCTTGCCAGATCCGCTTGCCGGTGGCCGGGAGGAGGTAATCCCCTATGGAGACGGAGACTTCCACATACCCTGCCCCAATGGGGAGGGGCCTGTCTTGTGGCCCCACTTGGCTGGGGTGGGTATGTTGCTATACTGGGCTGCCCTGTGGGGGCTGCCGGCAGGGCCCAAACTTGCAGCGCCTGACCCACCTGAGGGAGTACTTCCCCCCATTGTGGGAATGGCTGTTGCTGTGAGGTGTAAGGTCCAGTATTGGTACCCAGGACTGGGGCAGGTGGCATGGCCATGGGGACCCAGGCCCCATTCCACCACAGAAGCTGGGTGGGCTGACTCTGTGCCCTGGAGGGGGGAACACCTGGGTTTTTGATGGCAGGTGCGAGCCCCCCTGGGGGGGCCATCCATTGCTCCTCCGACCCCGCTGGGGGCCCGGATCCCTGCGGGCTAGGCCTGCGTCACCACCCCAGCGCTCCCACTGCCCACCCCCTGCGTGTACACTCCCACCTCACCTGAATCATGCGGCGGGATCGGGAAAGGCCCCTGCTGGGTCAGTGGCTGTGGTACCTGCTGTTCAGCCATCACTTGGATGGCCCATTCCAGCACTTAAATCCTTCGACGAAGTTCCCCGTTCTCCTGTCCTCGAAGGTCCAATTGTTCAACCGGCTAATTGCTGGGTGGTGTGTCCCTGTGGGGAAGAGAGGGGGCTGCCCTGCCCACCCACCTGGCTGCCTGCCGGATGGAGGTGGGGACACTGGTGGCATGCCCTAGGGTGGGTCCCAGCCTGACCCCCATGGGAACCCAAGTGGCTGTTGGGCCATAGTGGGAAGGGCGTACCTGCCAGGCCCGCTGAGCGGGGCCCCCTGGAGGGGCCCCCCTAGATCCCATGGGGCCATCGGGCCAAGGCCCCCCACAACCGGGGCTCCTCCTGCCCCACCTACGGGTGAGAGCCCGGACACCTGGGGAGCCCCAGGCATGTTGGGGGGGCACTCCTCCCTGGTTGGCCTGATTAGTACCCTGCCCCAGGGGGGCCTAATGGATGGATCTTCCATGTAACAGTCCGGGAGCGCAAACCTGTGGCCCCTGCGCCTCGGCTGCCGGCCCGTGAGCTCTTGTCCCCCACCCAGGAGGGGAGGGTGCTTCTCCAAGAAGGAGGGGACTGGAAGACCCCATTGGTTGTGTGTTCAGGGTGGGTGGGGGCTGAAGCAGGGTCCCTCCCCCCAGAGGCCGCCAGCTCATGAAGCAGGGTCTCACACCCTGCAAGCCTCTCATGGAGGGGGGCATCTACCCTCCCCTCTCCTGGTCCGGGGGACCCAGACCCCAGGTGTGCGGGGGGGCCTCAACCCTGCCGCCAACTTCTCCCAGGGCACTCTTGGGCAGCTCAGCTGTGGGGGGTGCCACTGCCTGCTGTGCGCCCCGCCACCTCCTACTTGTGGTGGCCGCTGCTTTCTTCTTGTCCTTCCTCATGGGGCCTTCAAAGCTCCGGGAAAGGTGAGGTGAGGGGGGGGAGGGCAGAGCAAGTTGTACCTGCCCGGCAGGCTCTCCTGCTGTCAGCTGCTGCCTGATGTCGGGTCCGGCTGCTTCTCAGGGCCACTGGATGCTCCACCACGGCCATTGGAGGAGAGGCGGTCCATCAGTGCAGCAGCAGCCATGCTGCTTGTCTTTGCTGCAGTCCACAACTGAGGCTGGAGCCTGTGAGGAGCGCAAAAGGACCCCCTGACCCCAACACCCTGGGCAGAGTTACATGGCCCCTTCTTGCCCTATTCCCGGTCGCCAGGGCTGCCTAGCAACCCTGGCCGGGGATTGCTTTTTCCCATCTGGCGGCGGGTTTCCGAGCCCTGTCCTGTCCCCTTTGTTATGGGGGCGTGACAAGGAGCTTGCTGCCTCCCATTTCTGGGGGCGGCAGAGGCCATTCTCGCTCAAATGCAACTGTAACTAATCAAGGAGGCTGGGCAGCTCAGCTGGGTATTGTTGGGACACAGGCCTTTCATCTTCATGATGAGTTGGAAGCAAAAGGGGGGATGATCTGATGTGTGCAAAGAAGTTGCTACAAATGGAGTCTTGCTATCATTCCCATAAGGCCTTAAGAGACGGGGCTGGGCTGGGCTGGACAAGCCTTGGAACCTGTCTTTCTCTGGACCAGGAGTGGCTCCTCCATGGTCGGCAGAGGGGAAAATAGGGCTGGTTATGAAATCACAGAATTTCAAAATCAGCTATAAACGCATCACGTCTGAATGCTCCAGTGCAACCAAAGAATAGCTGGACAGCTTCCTAGTCTAGTGTCAGGTATAATATTTAGCTACTGGCTTAGCCCAAGCCTCCCAATATTTCAAGCGGCCACAGAAAAAAGCTCTTGGCCAATAAGCTCTAACCCTCAAAGAATAATCTCCACCACCTCATACACTTATATTGGTGCACACTTCCCAACATTCCAAGTGCATAAAGAGGGACAGACGCTCTCCTGCTTGCAGGGTCGACCTTAGGAGTTGCGGGGTCCCGGGCAGGGGAGAAACACGGGGCCCTATTCTCCTGCCGGCAGCTTTGCTGCCACTGGGCCTAGGGGTGCTCCCTGGCTTGGTTGAGGGATGCTACCCGGATCTGGGCTCGGGGATGGGCAGAGGGGCACTTCGCTCCGTCCATCCCCAAGCCCAGCCATTTTGGGGACACTTACCCCATCCGCTGCTGTGGCGTCACCATCCTGGGCCCTGTGCCGGGCCCGCTCTCTGGTTCCCTGTGTTGGGCTTGGGCAGGTGCAGCAGCGGCAGATTAAATCTGCAGCCACGCCGTCTGCTGCTACCGGTAGTTGCCAGGGACTGTGGGAAAGGCGGGGCCTCTGCCTCTCCCTCACTCCGTGACCCCCTTTGCTGTCTGTCAGTCTCGACCGGGGGGAGTGAGAGAGGGGCAGAGGCCCCGCCTCTCCCACATTCCCCCTGGCTGAGACTGACAGGCAGTGGGGGGCACAGAATGATGGAGAGGCGGGGCCTCTGCCTGTCCCTCACTCCCACTGGCCCCCTCCCCTGCCTGTCTTGGACTTGGCCCGGGGAGTGAGAGGCCTTTACCTCCCTGGCCGAGACTCATGGGGGTCCCACGCTTAGAGTCCCCAGCTCCCGGCCACTGTCAGGCTGGGAGCTGGGGGTCCTGAGTGCAGCCTCCCCCAGGAGTGGGGCACTGGGCAGCTGCCCCGAGCTGCCCTGTGGTAAGGCCGACCCTGCCTGCTTGTCATTCTATATAGTTTCTTGTCATCCCATCATCTCCCCATTGTCCCCTCAAGTGCTTTTCTTGGGAAGCAACTAGGAAAGAGGTGCCTGAGGCTTGAATACTGGGTCTTATGGTATCTCTCTCTCTCCTGAAAGAGGGATTTTGAACCCCTGAAGAAGAGACAGTGGAATTCAGCAACCAAAAAGGGACTGTCCTTCCTAAATAGGGACTGTTTGGAGGTATGTTTTCCCAAGACATTTTATTTCTAACTTGCACCCTCTCCCTATACCCCCACCCCCACCCCACTATTCTAGCCCTGGTCTCCCCAGCCCCATTGATGTCTCCGAGTCCCATCCCAGTACCCCCAAGCAGTTCCATTCTTCCTCACCTGAACTGTGCCAATGCCCCTCAGTTGTGTGACCCACAGTCACCCTGCTATCCTAGTCCTGGGCTCCCCTTTCTCCAACACACCTTTAGTGAGGCCTCTCTCTCCTGCCCTACAGCTCCCTGCCCCCACTATTCAAGACTTGTGGGCCTCCGGGGCAGTAGTTGCCACTCCTGCTGAAAAGGACTAGGGTTTTGAGATGTAGACAAATGAGCAAACTATCAACCCTGTTTTTACTTGTGATTTATGGCTGGAGTTGAACTGAGGTCTCCAGAGGTGAAAGGCTAATGAATCAAGCCCACCGAGTCTCGCTCTGTTAGGGCAAAGTCTGCTGCTCCTTCCCCAGAACCAGGCTTTGTGGCTTCAATCCCCTCTGCATGCAGCTTTAGCCTCATCCCTGATTATGACGCTGCCTCGACCCAATCAGTTACAGAGGGTCCACCTTCCCAGATGCAGGAGCTTCAGAACCAGGAGAGGTTGTAACTACAGGGGGATCTCATGGCCCCTCCTTCTTGACAAGACACAACCCCAAGGGCCTGTGGGCTGGTGGTGCCCATTGAGGATCCTGTGATTATCATTGTTATTATTTATATAGAACCAACAATGTGCCCGGCCATGAACAATCATGATTAGAGACATATCCCTGCCCCAGGGGGCGAACAATCTAGGATGGACAAGAGTGTGGAGGGAGTCAAGGGAGAGGGAAATATAGGGAGAGACAGGGATACGGTCATGAAGTTGAGATGTTGCAGTGCAATGCATGTACTTAGCTTAAGGGCACTTTCCCACGTGACAAAATGTGCCTGATTTGCCTCTGGAAAAATCTCCGGGAGGCAAATCAGACGGGGTGGGGTGGGGGTGGTTGTAACACGGAAATGGGAATCTGTGCATTTTTGGTGGCAATCCTGCGGGGAAAGGAATGCAAGGTTGGATTTACCTGCTTTTCACCAGCTCTGAATCCCCAGCTGTGTGTGTGCAGAGGTAAGTTATTGCTTTTAGTAGATCATCACTATGAGCAGAGAGTCAGTGGAGAGCATGTTGGTCTTAGAACCAGAAGTTCCGAGTTTGAATACTGGTCCCACTTGGTTGCCCTTGGCATGTTGTTTATCTTGCCCTTGGCCCCCTTACCTGTAAACCAGGGTGGTAGCAAGGGTCCTAGCTAGCTGTTCGGTGTACAGTTTGGGCTTGATTGGAAGTGGAGAGGTGCCCCATTGTTTTATTAGCTTTAAATCCTGTCAAAGGAATTTTTGTAATATTCAAAAGAGTTTGGGGATGGAGGACTCAGAAAGAGGACTGCTCTATTTGAGCAAACGTAGGTCCTTATAAAACTAAGGCAATAACATAGGAACTGTGATGTTGGGATGGACCACTGGTCCATACAGCCCAGAATCCTCTTTCTGACAATGGCCAGCAATGGATGCTTCAGGGGAAGAGTACCAGGAACAGGGCCTAGACAGAGTTGCTTCCTCCCTCTGGGAGGAAACCCAGAGGGGGCAGGACCATGTCGGCAGGGGTGGTACAAGGGGGGCGGTCATGGCCCTTTCTGACATAGTCTCACCACTTATGGTGTGTCATGATGCTCTGGGAGTGGGCCCATGTCAAAAAGGGCACAGGGTTATCATGACCCCTTTCTGACATAACCCCGCCCTTGCAGAACCTTTTGACATCACAGTACTCCATAAGGGCGGGACTATGTTGTAAAAGTTCTCTGGTCCACCCCTTTTCTGATGTGGCTGCCACCTCTGGAAGCCCCAATTTCCTGGGTTAGCCACAGGTGGTCATGACTAACTTGGTGAAACTGGGGCTTTCCTTGGAGCCCACAGACTCTGGGTCAAAACTTGGAGAGGTTGCAACCTTATGCATATATGGAGTGATCCATCTCCTACCTTTCACTTGCAGTTCCTGGTGGTCCAAGGTATAGGGTCATCCACAACATAACTGCATTACCCAATCATCTCTGCTAATAGCTATGAATAGCCCTGTCCTCCATGAATTTGTCTAATCCTGTATTTGGAACCCAGTTCTATTAATAATTTTTACATCATTCTGGGTCAGTGAGTTCTGCAGGTCATGTATGCACTGTGTGAAAATGGAACCCTGGATGATGGTGATGATGATGATGATTGATGGATGGTTCCTTCTGACTCACAGCTGTGAATTTATAGACCAGTCTCTTAGGCTGCTTTCAGACGAGGGATTTACTAGAACTATCCTTGGTACAGTGCTTTTGCTTGAGTTATCAAGGGGGAGTCCTTCACACATCTGAAATATCACGCTAGATACCTTGGGCATCTTTAGACATAACAAAGATGAGGTGTCAAAACCCCAAAGTGTGTGTTTGGCTGTTGTGTGTAAGCACTATAACAATCCCAACACCAGTTTGGCCACCCATTGAACACGCGATGTGAACACCATTGCATCACAAGGACAATCCGCATGTTCTAGCTGAACACGTGGCTAACATTGTGTCTAATGTGGCATGTTAGCAGGTACAACACGGGGAATGAGGAGGCAGTGCTTGCGTGCTGAGATCGGGTGGCGAGTAAAACACCAATTTGCCCCAAGATAGGCTGTGTGTCTAAGCAGTGCCACATGGTGAACACAGGGCCAAACCAGTGTTCATATCAAGGTCAAAACACACATTCAGACCCCCGTTAATGTTATGTCTAAAGACACCCCTTATCATGATGTCATCAGAATGGTCAGTGGAATCCCTTGTCCTTCAGATGGACAAGGAATTGTGTCAGCGATCCTGCATGATGGAAGAGGCCCCTCCCCCCTGCTCTCTCTGTGTTTCTTGCACTCCATCGGACCTTCACTTCCAGGCTACTGAAGGTCCGCACATGTCTTTTGTAAGGCTGGAAGGCTTTCAAACAATCAGGGTCTCCATGAGTCACAATACACATAACAATGCAAGCTTTCAAATGAGTGAAATTTCTCATCGCAATAACACTGGGCTCTGTAAAGATAGATTTTCTTTGCCCTGCCTCACGCAAATAGAATTTTCTGAGTTTGTGCTGCTCAATCGAAAGAGTGCATTTCCACATGCACTTATCTAGCGCTAAACACAACTTACTGGGAAAAATCATCTCGTATGAAAGTAGCCATAGTCTTGTCTTGCTGCCTCATAGAGGGGGTGTTTGGTTAGGCTTTGTAAGGCACTGCCTGATGAAGGGCAAGGTCACAATCTATTATTTCACTATGATTGCTATCCCTCCAACATTGCTGCCCTTTTAGGTCTGGCTTTGCTGAGAGCAGTGACGGAGAAGGCTCGCGTCACCCTTTCCTACCAAGGTCGGTCCCGTCACCTGCATACGGGATCGGAGAGCCTGTGTTCCCCCTCAGGGCTCTCTCCTGATAGTAAAACCCAGTGCAGATGAGAACAGCTGTGATTAATTAAAAGGAATCACAATCCCTTATCTGGAACATCTGGCTGCGACGTCCCCAAGGCGGACGCTGTGGGGAAACATGCCGCTTTCCCTCCCACCCAAGCCCTCTGTTTTTTGTACTGGGATGTTGCAGGCGGGAGAGAGTGGCTGCTCCTCAGGAGTCATCACCAAGGAGATCCGCTTCACCCAGGCAAAGGTAGAGTTGCTTGAAGACAGTTCCACGAGGCTTGACTTAGATGTCTCCACTGTGCCAGTGACTACAGCGTTCCACATGGCCCAAATTCATGCTGTTTCTCCTCTTCCATCAGCCATCATTTTGGAGAAGGCTCTGGAGCAGGGACCCATGTTCACTGCATTTTCCCTATTGCTGCCCTGAGCCTGTAGGAAGTTGAGGGAAATTTCTCCCTCCCACCTCTCCTCGCTGCCCCAGCAACTGGCATATATTTGTCCTTCCTGCTTACTATTATAAAGTTAGCTTTCTGTTCAATAACACACAGCAGAAGTTTCTTCAAAACAGAACTTTACTAAGAACTCAGAAGACGTGCTTCCATATTGTACAGACTGCACGGGACAAGATGGAGGACGAAGAGAGGAGACAAGGAGAACAAAAAACCTGTTTCGTCCCCTGACCCTCCCCCTACTGAACAAGCCCCATTTTAAGCTTGCGGGGCTTGCAATGGACTTTTACTTGTGTTGCACAATCCAACACCCCTGCTCAACAGTCACTAGTCAAACCCACTAGGTTCATTCTTCTTAATAGCTTGCGATGGTGTTCCCCTGCTAGTGGCTTCGTGAACACATCTGCTGTCATATCCTCTGTAGGACAGTATTGCAGATCTATGAGTCCTTGTTCCTGCGAGTCTTTCAGGAAGTGGTATTTTACGTTAATGTGCTTGGTTCTGAGGTTGATTATTTCTGTTTGCGCCAGCGATATACATCCTTGGCTGTCTTCCAGGATCAGTGTGGGTCTGTCCAAATTTTGCCCCAGATCATTCAGAAGCTGTCGCAACCAGATAACTTCTTGGCTGGCGTGTGCCGCTGCCACATACTCTGCCTCCATAGAGGAAAGTGTCACAGAGGATTGTTTCTTCAGCTGATGGGTCCTCCACCAAGCAGGAATAGGTACCCACTGGTAGATTTTCGGTCCGAATGGTCTCCAGCCCCTGCGTCCACGTACCCTATCATGTCTGACACGGAAGTTGCTGGGAGCCGTAGCTTGAGATGCACAGTCCCTTTCAGGTACCGAAAGACCCGCTTCACTGCATTCCAATCCCTTTGGGTTGGGGCTGAGACTTGTCTACACAGTATACCTATTGCCACCACAATGTCAGGTCTTGTGATTGTGGCAATGTACAAGAGCTCTCCTATCGCATAAAAGATCCGGCCTTTCAACCTCTGCAAACCCCGGTGGTTGGTCCATGTAAATATCTTCCTTCAACTCACCGTTTATGAACACCGTTTTCACGCCCATATGCTTGACTTGCATTCCTCTTCTGGCAGCTATACTTAACAATGTTCTGATTGTAGTGTGCTTAACTACAGGTGCAAATGTTTCATTGTGGTCTTCTCCGTACTTCTGGGAGTATCCTTTCGTGACAAGTCGGGCCTTGTATCGTTCAATATTTCCCTGCACATTGTACTTTATTTTAAATGCCCATTTACAACCTATAGTCTTTCTCCCTGTGGGCAGTGGAGTAAGTGTACATGTCGCGTTGTTCTGCATCAACCTTACTTCTTCTTCAGTAGCTCTTACCCATTTTTCTGCTTCCCCTTCTGACATCTGCGAGATGTCCTCCCAGGATGCTGGCTCTGACAATTTACTGGTGCTGACTTTGTAGGACAGTCGAATGGGGGGAATGCCTTTGTTAGACCTCATTGACTGCCTTGGCTCAGCATCAGCAGCCGGCTGTGTCTGTTTCTGCACTTCTGTTACCTTTGTGCCGATTTCAACTACTTGTTCAGAAGATTGCTCCCTTTCAATGGTTTCATCCGTGGTTGATTGTTCTCCTTTGCCTGGACCTTGGAGAGTCATCACACTATCGCTTGAGTTTTCCACAAAGGTCACACTGTTACTAATGGTTATTTTGTCTGTGCATGGATCCAGGATCCTGTAGCCTTTGGAATGCTCACTGTGTCTTACGAGGATGCCTTCCACTGCTCTGTTTTGCAACTTGGTACGTTTCTCCTCTGGGATATATACGTAGGTCTTACTTCCAAATACTCTGATGAGGCCCACACTAGTTTTTTGACCATGCCACAGTTCATATGGAGTTTTCCTCACCGTTCTAGAATACAGCTGATTTTGTAGGTAGGTAGCAGCAACTGCTGCTTCACCCCAGTATCTTTCTGGTAGTCCAGAGTTTGTTAACATGCATCTAACCATTTCGGTTAGTGTTCTGTTTTTCCTTTCAGCTGTTCCATTCTGCTCAGGTGTATGGCACTGCCTTTTGGTGCACAATTCCATGGAGTCTCAGGAAGTCCTCTATTTCCTTTCCTGTGAACTCCCCTCCATTGTCAGTCCGCAGTGTCTTTGGTCTGCGCTGGAACTTGTTGCTCGTCATGGTCACATAGTCCTGAAGTTTGTCGAGTACTTCATCTTTACTCTTCATGACATATGTGATCGTATACCTTGAATAGTCGTCAATGAAAGTTACTATATACCGGTTGCTTCCTGGCGTGGGAACCTTCATTGGGCCGCAGCTGTCACTGTGTACAAGATCAAGCAGTTTCGTGGCTCTATTCTGACTCTTCTAAGGAAGCGTAGCCCTTGTGGCTTTGGTTTTGATGCAACAATCGCATTTCATGATCACGGGACATGTTGATACTATGGAAGAATAGTGTATGTAGATAAGCTTTGCCTGTGCCTGTTACTGGAAATTTATTAACGCAGACGCAGTAGTGATTAAGCAGGGACTTTCCAAAGCAAGCGCAATACTAATTACAGACATAACTCAGCATTGACCTGCGCAGGAAGCCCACCAGTTACATAACACCGGATACTAGTTACCATATAAGGGACCAAGCTGAATACTGTGTTCTGACTGGGGCTGGGGAAACAAAGAACTGTGCCTTGATTGGGTCATGACAAGAAGCATCGTGCTATTTGAAAATGTATAAATATATGTGCCTAACTTTTGTGGGGGCCCCGATGATCCAAGAGATCCTCGGTCCCACAGCTGCTGTGTATTCCGCAATAAAGCCTGATCTGATAGACGTCTCTGCACAGCCTCCTCTCATTTATTGCCTCCACTCAGCAGAATTTCTACCACAGTACGTTAAGGTCTTTGGTCAACTGCTGTCTGTGCATTTCCTTTATGCTGTCTGGGTGTCTATGCCACAGGTGGATGCAGACATTGTGTGGCTTGTGCGTAGTGAACTTTGCCTGTTCCTTCGCTGTGCTCAGACAGTACAGGTGCTCATCTGCAGTGGCTCTGGCCAGTATTTTTTGTCCACTTTGAGTTGTGCATTCGTCTCCCTGGAAACGGATGGTGAGCCCCCTCGCTGCCAGGCGCCTCACGGACAGGAGTCCCCCTTCTAAGTTGAGCACATAGAACACATCTTTCATGGGTATGGTCAGTGTGCCTCCCTGTGACTGGTTGCAGTACAGGAATCCTTGTCCAATTCCTTCCACACTGATGCTTCTCCCATCTGCAAGGTAAATCCTTTCTTTACTGCTCAGATCCAGTCCTGTGAAGAATCCTTTATCGCTAGTCATGTGGCTCGTTGCCCTGGAGTCTACACACCAATTTTGGGATGAGCTGTCTTGCGTTGCTCTGAAGCACCCACTCCATTGTTGAGCGACTGTGCTGCTGTTTGTGACTTTAGCCCTCTGCTTAGGTGTTTGTGGAGACAGTTTCTGCTGTTCTGATTTCCATATATAGCAGTCTTTCTTTAAATGTCCCCCCTGTTTGCATCTGAAGCATACTCTGGTGTCCCTCTTAGGAGCTTTGTCTGAGGTTTTCAGTGCAGTCTCATTACCCTGCTTTAGATCATTCTGCAGGTTCTCCTTTCTGCGCTGGAATTCATCCGCAAGTCTACCTTTAACAAATTCCAGCTTCAGTTCAGCCTCTGGCCTTGTCTCCAGGGCATTGATGAGGGCACTGTAAGATTCAGGCAGGCTGCAGAGGAGTAGGGCTACCACATGGCTGTCCTTTATATCTTCTCCAATGCCACGCAGCTGTGCCACTACTTCCAACATGGCATTTATATGCTCCTGCATTTCACTTTCTTTGCCAAGCCTCATTTTGTATAGTTTCCTCAGTAGAAACAGTTTGCTATTCAGGCTAGTTCTCTCATGCAAGTTTTGCAATGCAATCCACATGCCTCTTGCTGTGGTCTCACTTCTTATATGGATTAGCTGGTCATCTTCTACCAATAAACTTATTGTAGCCTTTGCTAACCTGTCCTTTTTATCCCATTCCTCGTGATTTGCTGCTGGTCTGTTCGTGGTAATCACCTCCCATAGATCATCTTTAGACAGCAGCATTTCCACTTTAAACTTCCACAATTGGTAGTTTACATTGTTCTGCTTTCCTACTGAAAATCTGAGCTCTGAGCTGCTTACCATGTTTGCTTCCTTCCCTTTCCCCTTGTGGGATTTAGGCCTTCTTACTCACAGTCAGTAGGCCTCTCTGTCTGGGAGTTTTCTTTCACAGTCCGCACTCCTTCTGGGCTGCTTCTAGTCTTCAAAATTGCCTTGAAGATGTCCTGGGCCCATAACCTATTGTAGAGTTAGCTTTCTGTTGAATAACACATAGTAGATGTTTCTTCAAAACAGAACTTTACTAAGAACTCAGAAAACATGATTCCATACTGTACAGACTGTACGGGACAAGATAGAGACCAGAGAGAGGAGAAGAGAGGAGACAAGGAGAAAAAAATAAACTGTTTCATCCCCTGATCCTCCCCCTACTGGACAAGCCCCATATTGAGCGTGCAGGGCTTGCAGTGGGCTTTTAGTTGTGACTCTTGCACAATCCAACACTTACTACATGTACAGTTTGGCATGCCAAGGATCTCATAGTGCTGGCTTGTTGGTATCATTGCACTCAGTCTTCCAGCAGAGAAAACTGAGGCAAAGAGAGAGGAAGGAACTCACTAGTGAACAATGGTTGAATTGTGATAGATACTCTTGTCTTACCACTAGGCCCTACTCCTATCTCAGTGCTGGGATAGAAGCTAGCCCCCCTCCCCAGAAGCCTTGGTTCCTAACTCCCAACACTCTAACCCTCTAGGCCCCACTCCCCTCCCACAGCTAGGGATAAAACTCAGGAGTCCTGGCTCTCAGCCCTCCTGCTTTCACCTGCTTGTTGCCTGTGGGTTTCCTCACATCTAGTGATGAACAGAACGGCATAGGCCATAAAGGTTTGATGGAACAGAGTGGCACTGGCAATTCTCTTGCCTTCCAAGGGGTTGTCCTGGCACCTCGTGCAGGGGATGGTGCCTCCCCTCTGTGAGCCTTGGCAGTGCATGCTGGGGCCCGTTTGCGCTGTTTAAAATTCCATCCAACGTGGCTAATAATGTCTCATTGCCGCGAAAGAGGCATAATTAATCGCCGAGGCGAGGAGCTCACGCCGTCTCCCCCGCTGCTCGGGATATTAATAGGTGGTATTTCCACATTCCTCGTTTACATTCAGCCTGAAGGGGGGCTTTGAAAAACCCCCACAACCTTTAGTAATTAAATAGCAGATTAGAGAGCTGGCGCTTCCTGCCACTCTGTACTGAGGAGCCGCCCGCAATGCGTTTTCTAAGATTTGTGAGGCTGGGGCAGCTGCTCTGGGGCAGGACGTGAGGGACACAGGGCTCATTCCCCATGCTCAGCTCCTCCACAAAGAGTGGAAAGACTTTGCCTGCCTCTCCTTGTTCAAAGGAACAGAGCAGAGCTGCTACAGGATAGGAATGGAAATCATGGGTCTTGCAGATGATAACATGTGTACCTAAAAGTACACATGCCCCTGGACAGACACAGACAGACAGACACGCGTCCATGCATGAACGCCCACATCTGCCTACATGCATACACATGCCTAGACACGCACATGCCCAAGCATTGACACACACATTTGCCTATACATACATGCGAGCATACATACATCCACATTTGCACAGACGTGCTAGTGAACTCACACATGCATTCCTCTACATGGATACACAGATGCATGTGTACATAAATTCGTACTATAGATGCCCGTGCTTCTTATGTGACCAGAGGCTTGTACCACCCGTACATGTCTATGCATATTGGTTTTGACGTGGGCTCCCATATATCTGAAAAACTGCTTCCTTCTCTATACCCCATCACAGCCCCTGAGGTCAGCTAAGGGCGTTCTCGCATGGAGCATACCATGCTCTATGTTCATACAATAAGGGTGCGCAGGGAGGAGTTCTCAGTGACTGCTCCACAATTATGGAACTCCCTTTCCGTGAAGGTACACCAGAGTTGGAGCCTAAGTGTCGTCTGGAGGCAGCCTAAAACCTTTTTGTTTGACCAAACATTTGGCAGGCAACGATAGGGCTTTGGGAGGATTTTAATTTTTTTAAAATTGATTATCTATCATGTGTTTTATGTTGTAACCTGGCCTGAGTCTATGAGAGGTGGAAAAGAAATTTAAATAAATAAAAGCACACACAAGCACCTACACACGTACCTGGCTATGGACACGGGCCCATGCCATGAACACAAGTGTGCATATGCACACGCAGGTTCACACTGGCAGCTGACTGTCAATGCAGACACGCAGTCGCAAGCACACAAGCCCATATGTAAACATGTACATATACACAGGCAGAAGATTGTGGTGGACACACGTGTGGATGTGCGTACGCTTGCAGGCACTTGTGCATCCACGTGTGTATGCGTGCACACACACACACACACGCAGCTCCCCAATGAGTTGCTGCATGGCCATTTTGCAATAAACAATTGCAAGAGACAAGCCAGCAAATCAGATCTCCTCCTTGGTATTCAAAAATTCACTCTCAGTCTCCCTAACTTCCATAATAAAGAAAGACAAAGTGCAGGGAGATTTGTACAGCAAGGATAGGACAGGTGCAGAGGCGGCTGAGGGGCTAGAGGGTAGTAGTGAGGAGGAAAACGCTGCCTCCCTGGTGCATAGTCAGCCCCACTTCTCATACTCGCCTGCCAGCCAAGGAAAGAGTTTCCAAGGCCTCTTTGTACTTACACCATTAAACAGGCACCCCCATTCAGCACATGCCTGGAGGGGTAGCTCAGCCCCTCTTAACTCCTGGAGAGGGAGCAGGAGGGAGTGGAGGAAGAAAAAGCAGGTTAAAGGTCCTGGATGCCCCTCTTGAGACAAGCTCCCATTCCCCAGCTGAACATTTCACCTCAGTGAGCTGTGAAGAGGCCCTGGGCGTTGGCTAAAACAGCCGTCACTCAGCCAGTCCCTGGAATTAACAGGCCTGTCAATCACCCCCTCAGCAAGCTGGCCCTCGCAGAGGTCTGACTGAACGTGGCCTCTATCTATGCACCATGGATTTCCCAACCAGGTCATTATGGGGTGGGCTGCTAGGCTTGTGTGTGGCATTATGGGGGGGGTCCTTCAGCCAGTCTAGAATAATGGTGTGTGCAGAGCTGAGGTGATGGTAAGTTTCAGGAGGGGGAGCTCTATGTGCAGGAGGGCAAGGGGGTGGGGAGTGATTGGAGAAATGCATTCCTCTTCTATTTTTGCTACCAGCCATACAAAATTAGCCCTCCGGTCACTTCCCAGCCCTACCTTTGTCTGGCGGCTGCTTCACCTCTCTTCCTGAGTGCTGAGGGGCTGGAGTGAGAAAGCAAGCCTTCAATCTTGCTTGTGTTGGCAGAGGTCACCCTTGTGGAGATGAGAGAGGTCACTTGCCTCGGGGAGGGAAAGAAAAATGGCCCCCAATGGCACACACAGGTTCATAGTGCACTAACTAGTGCAGAAGACAGGCTGCAGACTCCATCTTTGGGGCAGGGGGGGAGGAGGTAGGGAATGCTTGAAATATGTAATGGTTATAATGATTACTTCTTCCACAGGCAGAGTGGCTCAGTAAGTAGAGTGCTGGGCTGGGGGTCAGGAATCTGCAGTTCTAATCCTGTCCCTGACACTGGCTGCTTTTAGATGAGGTTGCAGTCGCGCGACCCACTCACGTGATTTTTCAAAATCCTGCAAGGTGGGATTTAGACGTGCCATGTTGCGCATTCACGCGCGTTCAAGGTGGTCACGCATTGTTTAAAGACTGCAAACTAAATACCTCCATGTGTGAAATATTTAGTTTGCAGTCTTTAAACAACGTGCGACCGCCTTGAACGTGCGGCACATCACGTCTAATTCCACCTCGCAGGATTTTGAAAAATCACGTGAGCGGGTCACACAACTGCAACCTGCTCGTCTAAAAGTGGCCTTGCTGCATGAACTCAGGCAAATTCAGATCAGTTATTTAGCACCTGCTTCTCCTCCCATCTTTTGCCTGTGCTTTTTATTTCCAGTAGAGGCTTTTTGAGACAAGTACAGTGCTCAGAACAATGGGATGCCTATCTTAGGGGGCAGAGCTGGACTGGGGAATAGAATGTAATAGCTGCCTTACTGGGTCAGCCCAACAGTCCACATATCCCAGTATCTTGTCTCCGAGAGTGACCAGCATCAGATGTTTGGGGGGAAATGTACAAAAATGGGACATTCATGGATTGATGCATTCCAGTCATTCACTCCCAGATTCCAACTGTCAGAGGCTTAACTCCCCCACCCAACCATTTTAGCTTATAGTCACTGATGGAATTAGCCTCCATGAACTTATTCAATCTTTCTTTGAACCTAGTTCTATTATTGGCTTTCACGGCATCCCACAGCAATGAGTTCCACAGCTTGTGTGGCTGTTTGAAAAAATAACTTGCTTTCGTTTGTACTAAACTTCCTGACTGATATATTCCATCCAATGTTCCCTAGTTCTGGTATAATGAGAAAGGGCAAATAGGGGTTTCTCTGATGGAACCAAGGTATCTAGCACCAGCCGAGCTGCAGCAGGCCGCCCCAACCCAGAGCACCAGCCAGGGGTGGAGCAGCGGTTCATCTAAAGGACGTCCGGCTGATGCAGCTCCACTTCCAGCTGCGAGTTGCCCTGGCAACTGCCATAGAGCTGCAGGCAGCAGCCTAGAGTGGCTGCTGATCCTCCTGCAGCTCTATGGTGCCAGAGAAGGGGACACGCGTGGGTGGACTGTGGTCTGCAACGGCAGCAGGTTCTATTTAAATTCACCACCGCCGGAACAGATCTGAACCCCTGGAGCAGATAGGTCCATCTAAAAATACCCTTTGTCTCCATCTATTACTTGTGGGGCCAACTTGGCAACACCCTCTCTCTTTAGATACGCAACCATGGCATTATTACCAATGATCAGGGTCCCTAGTTTTCTCTGCCAAAAAACTGGACATTTTCTAGAAAGAAACCTCTAAATTCTCTGATCAAAAACTCCAGAACCTGTGTTTTGTGGCTGTTAAAATTAGAAAGTGTTTATTGCAAATGATTAATTTTTGGTGGCAGTTTGATGCACTGGTTGCAATGGCCACTCAAATAACAAAATAAAACAATATACCATACCTGTCTGTGTGTTCTCTGTGCCATCAGTGCTTGTGTGGTGAAGGAACTTGAAGCTTCATAAACTTGAAGCTTCCTCTGCGGGTGGGGAGCCACTCCAACCCCCTCCTCTCCACTAGTCCCAGCACGGAGCCCAAGTCTCTCCCCCTGCGGGTGGTGGTAGTAGGTGCTGCTCCAACCCCCTCCTCCCCGCCTGGAGCCCAACATACCTCTGTTCCACCAGAAGCCAGACGTGGCTTCGATCTTATCATGCCAATTTTAATGCTTTTTTATGTTTTATATTTGGTGTAACGATTATACTATTTTATATATTTTATTTATTAAGTTTCTCTCAAACAAATTATTATTTAATTGGTATAGCAATTTTGCTGGGTACAATAAAGTTTATTCTCAATCTTATCCTGCCAAATCTCTTCTTGGATGCAGGTGCACACCGGAACAGCAGCACAGAACTTCTGCCTCCTTTAAATTTCGACTGCTGCTGCTGCCACCAGTGAGTTTTTGCAGGCAGAAATTTCCCAGAAAAACCTGGAATTCTGGGTTTATCTCTGGGAAAATAGGAATTCCATGTTTTTCTCTATTAAAACAGGAATTCCATGTTTTCCCATGGTTTTCTGTGCTAAACGGAAAACCAGAAACCCCATTGATACTGCAAATAGGTGGATACTGCAGCATTCCTCATCTTGGCCCTCATTGGAGTGGATATCAAAGTGGGGCCTCCTGCAGCTAAAGACAGGAATTGCAGTGGCTCAGGCTCACAAACAGGGTCTGTGGCTGGGATGTAGATGACCTGGATACATTCTGTGGATTGGGCACAGAAGTAGGGATGTGCGAACAGAATGGGGTTCAGATGTTCGGCCATTTAGTTCAAAAAACGTGTTTGGGTTTGGTCGTTCGGTTCGGAAACTGAGTTCGGGTTCGGTTGTTCGGTTCGGTTGAGTTTGATTTGATCAAATGTTCGGCGGAGTTCGGACCTGCTGCGAGGCTTGGGGTGCTCCAGGAACCCCCAGGGGTGCCCGGGCGGCATGGCAGGCTGTCAGAGACCCAGCAGAAGCAGCAGCAGAGACTGGGAAAGCTTGGTCCTTGGCACCCCAGGTTGCCCGGGCAGGCAGGTTTGGCGCTTGGCCCCTGGGGGTGCCCATGGCGGCATGGCAGGCCATCAGAGACTCAGCAGCAGTAGCAGCAGGCCTCCAGTTCTGCTCACTCTATGCTGGCTGGGTTTTCCATTTCTAGTCGCCATCATGGCAGGTGGTGGCTGGCTGGCTGGCTGGCCACTTGAATCATCACCGGGCAAGGCTACTTGACCAATTTGCAGAAGAGTTGGTTGACATCTGGCGAGTAGGATGCCAGCCTGCAATGCCCAGCCCTGTATGGGTGCCATGCCAGCCACCAAGCCCTGGTCGGGCCTCTTCCCTGCCTGTAACATAGGCCCCAGAACCCTGACGGTGGGTCCTGGGGCTGGAGTGGCTGTTTCTTGATGCGGTGGAATGACAGCTCCCTGTGAGCAAAATGCCGGCCCCAGAACCCTGATGGTGGGTCCTGGGGCTGGAGTGGCAGCTTCTCGATGACGTGGATGGACAGCCCCCTGTGCCTGTAACGTAGGCTCAGAACCCTGACGGTGGGTCCTGGGGTTGGAGTGGCAGCTTCTCGATGACGTGGATGGACAGCCCTCCCTGCCTGGAACGTACTAGACCCCAGAACCCTGAGGGTGGGTCCTGGGGCTGGAGTGGCTGCTTCTTGATACGGTGGAATGACAGCTCCCACGTGGAGGGTCCTTATTCACTTACATAATGGCCCAGGGACAGCTGGCTCTGCTCCTGTTGGACACAGACAGCTATTTGGACTTAGATGAGGTATCCAGCATCATCACTGAGGCAGGTGAGGAAATAACCAAGAGGATCTTGCAGGCTGGCTGGCTGGCATGGGTGGAGCAGCGGCAGAGGTCCGGCTCATACACAACAGAACTCAAGAAGCTCTACTGCCAATTGGTCAAGTCTTGCCTGGTGGTGAATCACGTGGACACCCAGTAGCAGACATTGGATTGCCCGGTCTCAGAACCCATGGCACAGCAGAGGCGGCATTGGCAGCAGCAGCAGACATTGGATTGCCCGGTAGCAGAACCCATGGCACAGCAGAGGCAGCATTGGCAGCAGCGGCAGACATTGGATTGCCAGGGCACAGTACCTGTGGCACAGCAGACAGCAGCAGCAGGATTTGTCTGTGTGCAGCACCCATGGAGCCAGGATAGTAGGATTTGCCAGGGAAGAGCTTCCATACAACAGCAGTTGGCAACAGCAGGATTGCGTGGGCACATTTGGATTTGCCAGGGCAGAGCACCCATGGACCAGCAGACAGCAGCAGTGGGGTTACCAGGCCAGTGGGGCACATCACCCACGGTTGCCAGGGCAGGCAGACAGCCACCTTGTCATGAGAGGCAGGCAGGCTGGGGCAGGGTTTGAGCTTTGCCCACAGGACAGGCAGTGTGGCATGAGCAGGCAGCATGGCAGGCTTTGAGCTTTGCAACCTGGGCAGGCAGACAGGCAGCGTGGCATGAGAGGCAGTAGGGAAGGCAGGCTGGGACCTTGGCAGGGCACGCAGATAGGCTGGCAAAGACTGTCACGATACTGATTTCAAAGATTTTATTTTTGTTATCGTTATCGATATTGTTATCGGTCTCATAATCACGCCAAAACCCAGAAATGGTATTTTGAATGTGTGTGTTCTATCTGGCTTGTGGATTGTGGTGTCTGTTTGGCTTGTGTGAAAAATTGGTTGTGAGCGCATGTGTGTGCGTGTTGTGGCTGTTTTTGTGTGTGTGTGGTTTGTGGTGTGTGGTGAAGGATGGAAGGTAAAAAGAAAATGAAGCTGAGGAAGGTCAAGGTGGAGGAGGAGGAAGAAGTGGAGCCTAGACCATCTGGTGAGGTGGTGGAGGTCGGCTCCTCGCCAGGTTTGTAAAATTTATTTTTGTTTATTGTTCCATATAACTCTGAGGACAAGAAGAATACTATCCTTTAGAGCAAGCTCACTGGTGTGTGGGTGGGTGGTGGTGGGCAGTCAGGCAGGGATAGACCCTGCCGGCTGAAAGGGTTGGCTGCTCCCACTCCCACCATCCTCAGGGGTGTCCTGCTGCTGCTGCTGCCACGCACTCTCCAGAGCCCGCTCTGCCTGCCGGACCCTCTCCACCAGTTCACCCTTCCAGTGACCATAGAGGGGTGTCTGGTGTGCCACGCTGTCCTTAACCCTGGGGTCCAGCATGGTTGCCAACACGTATTCCACCCACCACAGGAGCTCGTTGAAACACGCCTTCAGCCCTGCCTTCAGCTGCCACACCAGGTCAACCGCCTCATCGACCAGCTTCCTGCCCTGAGGGCCACAATCCTGCCCCTGGAGAATCTCCTCAAGCCTCCTGAGGAGACTCTGGACCAGAGGGGTCACCTGGCTGATGATGGCCATGAAGGAGCTTATGGTCTCCATCACGGCCAGGTATGGTCTGAACACAAAGACCGTGTGCGCCAGGATCTCCTATTCCATCCCATTGTACTCTGGCGGTGCCCCGCTGTCCGTCACCAATTGCACCTGATGTAAGGCGGCTTTCTGCTCTAGAAGCCACTCGAGCATCAGGAAGGTCGAATTCCACTGTGTGGACACATCCTGCACAAGCTGGTGCACTGGGGAGCCTTGCTTGGCCTGCTTTTCCTGGAGGAGGTCACTGCCCTTCACGCTCCGGTCGAAGAAACCGGCCAACTTCCTCCCCTGCTCGATCAGGGAGCTAAGGGTGCCGGCCCCAATCCCCTTCTCCCCCAAGCCCAGAGCGTCCCTGATCACCAGGTGAAGGATGTGTGTGGCGCAAGAGATGCTAGTGAAGCCCCCATCGTGGACTGCCCTCAGTATGTTGGCCGCATTATCAGTGACCACGCACCCCTTGGTGAAAGGTGCACCTGGCGTGACCCACTCCCTCACCATGGTGGTCAGGGCTGCCTCTGTGTTCCTGGATGTGTGTGGGCCATCCATTACTTCTGGTTGAAGCAGGGCCCACCTAAACCCTGCTTTGGGACCCCTCCTGCCACTGCCAAATGCTGCCTCTGGGTCCTGTCACCAGTGCGCCGTCACCGCCAGGTAGGGGTGGGAAGTTTGGATCTCCCGATATCCGAAACTGCTGATATTTGGCAGTATCGGGGATATCGGATAGATCCGAGAATTCCCCGTACTGTTGCCGGTTCCGGCACCGGATTTTTTTTACATTGTGGCCATTGAAATCAATGGCCGCAATGTAAAAAAACCCACCAAAAACCAAACCACTTTCCCTCCCTCTCCCAGGCTGCACGGCTGGAAGGGGGGCACCCCCCACCCACTCTGCCAGTGCCCAGCCTGAATTTTTTTTTTAAACTGGACCGCCAGACCTGCGGGCTCTGGGCCACCGCTGCACCGCCGGCTGCCCGGTGGTAGCCAGGGCTATTGCTGAAGGAGGCAGCTCTCATCCGGGAGCCCTCTCGACGATATCAGGCACTGGCACTCTGGGTTAAACCCCCCCGATCGCCTTTTACCTGTGGTGTGGGTGGCGGCGGCGGCAGCAGCATGGTGCGGGGCCAGGTTCAGTGCTTCACTAGGCCTTCCGGGGAACTTCCGCAGGTCCGGCGGTCCAGTTTAAAAAAAAAATCCAGGCTGGGCACTGGCAGGGTGGGTGGGGGTGTCCCCCCTTCCACAAGCGCAGTCTGGGAGGGTGAGGGTTAATTGATTTCAATGGGGACACTTCCCCATTGAAATCAATGAAAAAAACCAGTACCGATAAACCGGTTTTACCGATAAAACCAATTTTTTAAAAACCAGTAACTGGTAAAACCGATACCCGTTTTTTTCAGTTTGGTCCCACCCCTACCGCCAGGTAGGCGTGCTGAACGTTCCTGCTCGACCACAGGTCTGTGGTGAAGTGGACGGTGGCACCCCCAGCCCCTGCCAACTGCTCCCTCACCCACTCCTTTAAAGCCCTGTACAAGACTGGCACCACCTGCTGACTCAGGGTGGTGCGCGACGGCAGCTTAAACTGGGGGGCCAGGAAGCCAATCAGGTGCCTGAACCTCATGTCCCTGACCACTGAGAAGGGCTGCCCATCCTGGGCGAACATTTCCCTCAACATGTGTGCTGCCCTCCATGTTCTGCAGCCGCCGAGGAACTTGGCAGCTGCCCCCACCCCAGCTCCTCCATGGTGGACTGACACTGCTTCTGCTGCTCCCCCCAGCAGAAATACCACTCCTGCTGCTAGAGGCAGGACGCTTGCCCGCTGATGGAGGCGGACGACTGGCCGCTGCAGCGGGAACCCACTGGCATCCACTACCCCTGCCTGCCCACCTAGCAGCACAGCGCTGTGGCATCCCTTCAGGTGCCTCACTATGGCAGTTGTGCCAAGGTTGGTGAGCACCTGCCCACGCTTCACCACCTTCTGGCACAAAGTGCACTGCACCTCCCTGGGATCATCCGCTTGCATCAACTGAAAATGCTCCCAGATGGAGGATTCTTTACCCCCTCCTGCCTTCTGGCATGCACTGGGCGATGCACCGCTGTCAGCGCTGCTGGGAGGGGCAGAACATGGTGACAACACAGCTCTCGGAGGGACAGCCATCGCCTCAGCTCCAGACATCTCCTCCATGGGACTAGTGTCTGCCTCGCTGTCCCCAATCACAGTGATGTCCCGCGAAGGGGATTACTGGGACCCTGAGGCTGATGGACTGCCCACCATGCTGCTGCCACTCTCCCTGTGCCCCCTATAGCTGCTGCTGCTGCTGCTGCTGCTGCTCCTCTCTGTGCTGCCATTGCCCGGGGATCAGGCCCTGCCTCTAGCAGCTGGGGTGGGATCCACCAGCCCTGGACTGCTGGGGATCACCTCAATAATGGAGGACGATGGTGGCCCATAGTGAACATCGGACCCTGCCCCTGAAGCACCTACTCCTGCAGCCGCAGCCTCCTGGATTGCAGGCCTTCCAGTGCCCTGCGTGTCAATGGAGGACGCTGGCAGGAGGCACCGCCGAACCACCCCCCAGCTAGTGCCACTGCTGGGAGCCTCAGAAGCCTGTCACGCAAAATCAGGCCTGTGGAGTTTGGGGCGTGGTGATGGGCTTGAGCTGCTGCCTGCTGCCACTCCGCTGGCACGGCCCCTACCACCTCTGCCACGTGCTACATTACCCGCCTTACGGGCAGCAGACTGGCCTCTCCTGCTTCCCTTCTCTATTTTTCCTTCCCAAATTATGCAGAGGAAGATTTTATATATATTTTTATTTATTTATTCAAAATTTGAATATTATGCATACTACACTAACTCTAACTGCTATTAACTACTATTCTAAAATCTATGGAACTAAATGGAATATTATATCTACAAAGGCCTAGTCCTACAAACACACTATAAAATATTAAAACTGAATAACTACAACACACTATCTCTATCTATCTCTATAACTAAGCTAACTCCTACAACTATCTATCTATAGTAACTATCTAATATCTATATCTATCTATATCTATATCTATAAACACAGGGATGGTGGGGGGAACACAGACAGCTCACAACAAACAACACAGGCAGGGGTACAAAACTGAAATGAAACCTAAATCAATCTAATCCTACCCTAAATCAATCCAAAAGCAGGGGAAGGAAATCAGGGATGGAATATATAGTAGTAGGAGGGAAGGATTCAATGGAGGGTAGGGAGAAAGAACACAGGGAGGGGTAAAAAATAACACCTAAATCTATCTAATCTAATCAAATCTAAATAAACGAAACTATGGAGGTAAATGTGTGGAAATGGGTGAAATAGGAGGAGGATGGCAATAGATTAGGAACACAAACTGCTGGGAGAGGGAGACTTCTGAAAATGCCTGCTGACAGGATCAGTGGCTAGCTCAGAAAGAATTGGAAGGGGGGAGGGCAATGACTTTTGTTACTTGCTGTGCCCGCCTTACCACAAGCCCCATTGGCTCCGTGCAACCTAGCCCCATGCCAACTGCAGACTGTGAAGCCAGTGGTCTGAGCAAAAGAGGGATGGCGATTGGGCAGGCTGGCTGCTACTCCAAGCCTCTCCAACCCTGGTGCCAGTAAGTCTACTCCTCAGCTGCCTCCCCCACCCCCGGGCCTGCCAGTCACGTTTTTCCCGCCCAAACTCATCCGAACGCGGCCGAACGATACCGAACTGTTCTGTCGTTTTTGAGTTCGGATCCAGTTTGGTTTGGTTGGTTCGGGTTCAGTTCAGTCATTCGGTTCGGTCGTCCGAATGGGCTGAGTTTGGTCTGAACTCCGAATGTCTGAATCGCGTTCGCATATTCCTACTGAGAAGAACTTTCCCCCTCACCTTCCCATAGAAAGCAAGAGACATCCTTGTTTGTGACTGCTGCCCAAGGATTAGCAAGGAGGAAGTCCACCTTGAAGAAGGACAGCAATGGAAGCCAAATTAGCCAGCAACTGGGAACAAATGCAAACATATAAAAATAACCATCTAATCATTAAAAAGAAGATAATTAAAGCAAGAGGTGACTCAGCCCAACATGTGTTCCCCATTGTGCTTGCTGTGAGGGCCAGGGTCTTGGAATATCACAGTCCGTGAGCATTGTCCCCCTGGGAAAACGATATCAAAGCCCGATCTGCCCTTGTTATGATAGCCTCGGCTCTCTCATCTTGCTCGCTCTGTGTGTGTGTGTTCCGCAGAAAGTGTATTACATGAGCCAAGAAGTATGATAATACATCTGGAAAGAACAGCTCCTTTTCTGCAGACTGTGGGGCAACAGTGAAACTCTGCAGAGTGAGCAGAGATGCCCCCCTGCCCAACCCTCCAATTCATGTCTCTTGCAATGAGAAAAACAGAGATCAAAAAAGCTTTGATAGGTCAATGCTGTTGGCTAATGCCGCAGAACATCTGCAAAGAAGGGCAAACCAGGGACGAGTAAACTGGGATTAGGTAATAATCCTCTTGCACTTAGTCTCCAAACCAGAAGGGAAGCTAAACCTGGTCTTTTCTGGAGGTTTTGAAAGAGCTGGGTAGCTTCATTTCAGTCGATGTTTCTACTGTTTATTCTCGAGCTCTTGGGTCCTAGTTGTGATTGATGTTGGGAGCAAATCCATGTTGCCTCAAACGGAAAATTTGTTAAGAATGGCTGCCCTCAAATAATTCTGGTCAACGTGCGTTTGCAGGTCCAAGAAGCATCAGGAGTTTGAGATAAGGCGCAACAACACAGCTGATTTCTCTGGCTGCATTCACATGATACACTTAGTGTGGGAAAACCTCTTCCCTCACTTCATTTTTTAATGATTGAAAGGGTTAGGCCAGAAGATACATAAGGCATAACGCATATTAACTCACAAAAAGTTAAGATGGAAAACAAGGTTTGACAATTGTTCTACATCTCTCACTTACTTTTCTCGTACTGTGTGAAGTGTGTAATGGAGCTTTCGATCTGTCTGCACCATAGAAGTCGACAAAAAGTCACAGAGCACCGTGGGATACCTGGCAGCAGCCACAGCAAGAGGGGTAACTTTTAAAATTGGGGAAGAGAATTTGAGAACATTTTAAAAGTACAATTCAATCTCCCAGAAGAAACTGAGAAGGCGTGAGAAAGCACTTGTATGAATCCAGCCTCTCTGGGTATTAACATATGTGATGGTGGAGCACCGCCATCACAGACTGGTCTGAACCGGGAAGTTGCTTCCTGCAGAAGAAATGTTCATGGGGCCAGGCCCAGGGGAGGTGGGGATTGGCACAACCGTGTGGCTGGCCTCGCCCCCGTGCTGTGCTCAGCAGCCAGCCTCCCCACCAGGGCCCATGGGGGCCACTGCTACCACATGTGGTAGCCTGCTGTAGCCTGGTCAGGCAGGCTGTTCCTTGGGCGTGTTGGCAGCTAGCCTGAGCTGTAACTCATAGCCCAGGTTAGCCACTGTTGGGGAAACTCCAGGTCAAACATCTGGATGGCCCTTAACAAACGTGACGGTGGCCAGGTGGGGGCTGAGTCCAGTTGCCTTGTCACCTGCTGCTACCAGCTTCATCAGGTCCCAGCTATCAGTTACAACATTGTCTGGGATCCTTCACTGTCCTTCTTTGCTTAGCTGCTAGTTTGGTTGCTGCTATCAAGGACCTGTCTTTGCTGTGTTTTCCCCATTGCTGTTTCCCCCATTACTGCCAAAGGGGAAAACGCTGTGAACATGGCATGGTTCCTCGTCTGCTATTGTTGTTCCAGGAGAATTCTGGATTCTTTAAATCAAAGCAATAATAATAATGATTAATAATAATAATGATTAATAATTTAATTTAATTTAATTTATATAGTGCCCCCTCTTCCTGCCACAGGGCGCTCATAGTGCTTCTCAAAATACAGAGAACCAGCTGTGGATCCTTTACATTTTAAAAGCAAATGGAGAATAAAAATGGAGGAAGAGAGTTTCCACACTGAGGGGCCTTGCCACAGCAACTGTCTGATTGCCTGCTGGCTTCAGGTGCGATGGCAGGATCTCCTAATAGTGGATGGTATGTGAGTTCAGATAGCCAGCAGGGTGAGGTTCCAGGAGCAGGTTTTGAATATAGCCAGAGCCTATACCATTCCTAAAAACCAGCAGTGCAATCTTAAATTCTGTTTGATGCACTATAGGCAGCCAGTGCGAGAGACCACAGGATGGGCATAATATGATCACGTCTGCCCAAACCAGTAAGCAACCATGCTGCCGCTTTCTGAACAAGCTGCAAACGACATAGAAGCACCACTGGAAACCCTGAGAAGTGAGAATTACAAAAGTCAAGCCTTGTGATCCCCAGGGCATGGGCTGCTGTGGTAAGATCAGCCTGCGATACATATGGGCGTAACTCATGCAAATTGCACAGCTGAGAAAAGCATCCTCAAACCACATCTGATACCTGAGTTGTTATTAAAAGATTGTGGTCAAAAATGATGCCCAAATACTTTACCTTGACCACCACCTCCCCCTCAACATGCAGGGGCACTAGGGAGGTGAGGGAAGGTTATTGAAAAGGTGGTTGTCCAACAGCTCCAGGTTCATCTTAATGTTGTCAGATTCCTGGACCTGTTTCAGTCGGCCTTTCATCCTGTGTATGGCATGGAGTCTATACTTGAGGCCTTGGTTGATGAGCTGCACCTGGAGATTGATGAAGGGAATTCTACCCTGTTAATCCTGTTAGATCTTTCAGCAGCCTTTGATATAGTTGATCATGAGGTGTTCATGACTGCAGGACCTGGCAGGGGTGTGTGGGACCGCTCTTGAGTGGTTCCGCTCTTTTCTGTCAGGGAGGTCTCAGCGGGTGATGATGGACGATTGCTCGTTGTCTTCTCGGGACTTCCCCTGTGGGGTCCCACAGGGTTCTATTCTGTCTCCCCTTTTGTTCAGTGTGTATATGCAGTCACTGGGCGAAGTCATTTGGAGGTTTGGGGTGAAGTGCCATCAGTAAGTTGGTGATACCCAGCTCTATCTCTCCTTTTCATTCAACCCATGCCTTCCAGTCTCAGTGCTTACCTGATGCCTGGCTGCTGTCGGGAACTGGATGAGGATAAGCCAATTGAGACTGAATGCAGACAAGACTGAGGTAATGATAGTTGGCCGCCCTTGTGATCTGGAGGAGACTGGGACTCCTGTTATTGATGGAGTCCGCCTCCCCTCTGGTCAGTCAGGTTCACAGCCTTGGACTGCATCTAGACCCCTTGCTGCACCTGGATTGTCAGGTTGCAGCAGTGGTCAGGAGTGCTTACCAACTCCATCTGGTGAGGAGGCTGCGGCCTTTTCTTTCTGATTCCGACCTGGCCACCGTCATCCATGCTTTCATCACTCCGAGGCTAGATTACTGCAACATGCTCTATGTGGGGATGCCCTTGATGACTGTTTGGAAGCTGCAGCTGGTGCAGAATGCGGCGACTCGCCTCCTTTCGGCGACGAGTCGTCGGGAGCACATTACACCGGTCTTCCAAAGTCTGCACTGGCTCCTATTGTTTTCTAGGCACAATTCAAGGGACTGGTTTTGACCTTTAAAGCAATAAATGGTTTGGACCCCACATATCTGAAAGACAGCCTATCCTACCATGACCCATTGCAGCCTCTGCAAGCAGCTGGGAGCGCCTCCCTGTGGGTACTGTCTGTTAGCCGTGTTCATATGACAAAGGCTCACAAGGGGGGGGGACATTCTCGGTTGCTGCCCCAGTGCTTTGGAACTCCCTTCCCTTGGAGGTTCACTTGAGCCTGAGCCTGATCTTCTGGTGGCGGTGTAAGACTTTTTATTTTTGGTGGTGAAAAAGTATTTGGTGGGTGGGGATTAGGGGGGTTTGATGGGTGGTTTGAGGATAGGGGTGTGAGAGGGGGTTGGGTGGGGAGGTAGTATTGGGTGGGTTTTGTGGGGGATGGGTTGGGTGGTGTTTTGTGTTAAGTTTTAAATGTTTTTATGGTTTGTAAGCTGCCCTGAGCCTCTGGGAAGGGCGGCATATACATTTAAATAAATAAATAAATAAATAGATTTATTCAGCTGCCCCTTTCCCCTCTCCACCAGCATCACCTCAGTCTTCCCCGGATTGAGTACCAGGTAGCTCCGATGCATCCAGGTGGCTTTGCCATTCACACATTCCTCCAGGGCAAAGACAGAGCTGACAGGGCTCACAAGCAGAGCTGAAACAGAGAGCCAAATAATTAATTTTCCGCTTAATATCTGGTATTCCAGATAGCTTGGTGGTTATTTGGTAACGATCCAGTAACCTCAGAGGTTAACCGCTAAACTGGAATACTGGATATTAGTACCATTTACCACATTATCGTATAACCATACCAGTCCAGTAGAGGGAGTAAAAAAAAAGACAAATGGTAATTAAATGGTAAATTGGTAAACGATAATCTGGTTAACCAGATATCCATTGGATACTAAACCGGATACCATTTGGTATTATTAATTATTATTATTATAAGCTTTTATATAGCGCCAGTGATGTACCTGGCGCTTTACAGAGAATAAGATAGACACGGTCTCCAAACAGATACTGGCTACCGTGGACACATAATATCTGGCCAGATACCAGATAATAGCGGTTATTTGTTTCAGCTCTCCTCACAGTCAAGAGATATATATAATCAGCATGCTGATGGTATCAAACCCCGTGTTTCGTCATAACATCCCTGGATGGGTTGCATGTATATGTTGAACTATATGAGTGACTGGATGGAACCCTGGGGAACTCTGTTTTTCAAGTCTCTTGGGGATGATGCATAGCCAATCTCATCATTCACCACTGACTGGCTCTGCTCTTGTAGGTATGACTCAAACCACCGGTTGGCAGCGATCCTCACGCCAGCAACATTTATTTATTTATATTTATTTATTAAAACATTTGATATTCCACCCCTCCTGCCAAAGGCAGCTCGGGGTGGCTTACAGTATATAAAATTATATAAATACTCATACAAAAGCACACCTAAAACGGCGGGAAACATCCCCCCCTCGCCCCCCTGGGAAAAGAGGAGGGAGGGGGAAAAAACACTCCACTCTTACCACTCTTCATAAAAATAAAAACCCACCCTCACCCATCTCCCTCACCAAAGGCCTCAGCCAGGGTTTGCATTGACGTCGAAAAGAGGAGAGGTCCGGGGCCACCTGGGCCTCTGCCGGGAAGGAGTTCCACAGCCTCAGCGTAGCCACCGAGAATGCCCTCTCCATAGTCGTCCCCTGGGATACCTGGGGAACTTCGAGAAGGGCGCTCCCAGTCAAACGCAGGGGCTGATCCAGAGCACAGGGAGTGAGGCAATCCAACAGAGATATGGGGCCACGCCTTATAGGGCTTTATAGGTAAGAACCAACACCTTGAATCGGGCCCAGAAGACTATAGGCATCCAGTGCAGAAAACGGAGCACCGGTGTAATATGCTCCTGGCAGCCCATTCCCATAAGGAGACGGGCCGTTGCATTCTGCACCAGCTGCAGTCTCCGAACCATCACCATGGGTAGCTCCACATAGAACACGCACCCGTCACCACAAAATGGAGGCGACGGGCCATTGTCGCGCCCCTCCCCCTTCTTCATGGGAAGAGGCGCAGGGATTGCAGCGTGACTGTTTGAGAGAGCCCTATTAGCAGGGCTCCCTCTGAAGGGTTGCCATGGCAACTGCCTGATCGCACATGTGCACAGCACAGCGAGGGGTTTGGAGCTCCTCCCTGATAGAAGGGAGGAGCCCCTGAGCCACGTGAGTGTGGCAGAGCGAAGTGGGAAGCCAGAGAAGCAGCCACACCCACCCACCCGCGAGCACTGTGGTTTGTTAACGGTCGCCGATAGAGGGGCCAAGGAGGAATTTTGGTGAGTAGCCTGTTTATAAGGATCAAATTTTTGCCTCCTTCACAGTGTAAGCATAGGCATAAATAGGTTTCACGGAATAGTAATTGGCTTGAGATATTTGGCATTTAATTGGACATTTTAATATAAAGTAAAATAAATATACATTGACAATTTGAAATGATTGGATTATGGATTGATAATTGAGACATTGGATAAGTAATTAAAGTCGCACTCTTGCGGGGGTCCAGCAGGCTAGGTTAGGATAAATAGGTTAAGGATAGTTAAAAGAGTCATCTCCATATGAGATGGGGTTGTGATACCTTGTGGAATGCGGGGCTCAGCATGCACAGGGGTCATAACCCTGGGAGGGGTGCTTCGCAGGACGAGTAGGGGCGTGCACAGCCTCCAGATCCTCCAAAGCACTTACCGACTTACTCACGCCCACAGTGGGCACCCCCCCCCCTTTGGCCATGGCCGTGAGGCAGTCAAAGGAGGGGAGAGTTCAAGTTTAAGGTACTGCTACATGGAAGGCGCTTCCGAGCAGTACTCTGTTTAATTAATAAGGATAGTTTGTTCCTAGCATGCTGGACCCATGATTGCCAAGGCAATACCCCACCGGCCTTTTTTACAGGTTTATTCTGATTGAATAAAGAGTGCGGCCACGCTGTGTTAAACCAACATTATGTCTCTGTGTCTCTTTGGGGGGTGCGCCGACAAGCACCCGTCGCCACAAAATGGAGGCGACGGGCCATTGTCGCGCCCCTCCCCCTTCTTCATGGGAAGAGGCACAGGGATTGCAGCGTGACTGTTTGAGAGAGCCCTATTAGCAGGGCTCCCTCTGAAGGGTTGCCATGGCAACTGCCTGATCGCACATGTGCACAGCACAGCGAGGGGTTTGGAGCTCCTCCCTGATAGAAGGGAGGAGCCCCTGAGCCACGTGAGTGTGGCAGAGCGAAGTGGGAAGCCAGAGAAGCAGCCACACCCACCCACCCGCGAGCACTGTGGTTTGTTAACGGTCGCCGATAGAGGGGCCAAGGAGGAATTTTGGTGAGTAGCCTGTTTATAAGGATCAAATTTTTGCCTCCTTCACAGTGTAAGCATAGGCATAAATAGGTTTCACGGAATAGTAATTGGCTTGAGATATTTGGCATTTAATTGGACATTTTAATATAAAGTAAAATAAATATACATTGACAATTTGAAATGATTGGATTATGGATTGATAATTGAGACATTGGATAAGTAATTAAAGTCGCACTCTTGCGGGGGTCCAGCAGGCTAGGTTAGGATAAATAGGTTAAGGATAGTTAAAAGAGTCATCTCCATATGAGATGGGGTTGTGATACCTTGTGGAATGCGGGGCTCAGCATGCACAGGGGTCATAACCCTGGGAGGGGTGCTTCGCAGGACGAGTAGGGGCGTGCACAGCCTCCAGATCCTCCAAAGCACTTACCGACTTACTCACGCCCACAGTGGGCACCCCCCCCCCTTTGGCCATGGCCGTGAGGCAGTCAAAGGAGGGGAGAGTTCAAGTTTAAGGTACTGCTACATGGAAGGCGCTTCCGAGCAGTACTCTGTTTAATTAATAAGGATAGTTTGTTCCTAGCATGCTGGACCCATGATTGCCAAGGCAATACCCCACCGGCCTTTTTTACAGGTTTATTCTGATTGAATAAAGAGTGCGGCCACGCTGTGTTAAACCAACATTATGTCTCTGTGTCTCTTTGGGGGGTGCGCCGACAAGCACCCGTCGCCACAAAATGGAGGCGACGGGCCATTGTCGCGCCCCTCCCCCTTCTTCATGGGAAGAGGCACAGGGATTGCAGCGTGACTGTTTGAGAGAGCCCTATTAGCAGGGCTCCCTCTGAAGGGTTGCCATGGCAACTGCCTGATCGCACATGTGCACAGCACAGCGAGGGGTTTGGAGCTCCTCCCTGATAGAAGGGAGGAGCCCCTGAGCCACGTGAGTGTGGCAGAGCGAAGTGGGAAGCCAGAGAAGCAGCCACACCCACCCACCCGCGAGCACTGTGGTTTGTTAACGGTCGCCGATAGAGGGGCCAAGGAGGAATTTTGGTGAGTAGCCTGTTTATAAGGATCAAATTTTTGCCTCCTTCACAGTGTAAGCATAGGCATAAATAGGTTTCACGGAATAGTAATTGGCTTGAGATATTTGGCATTTAATTGGACATTTTAATATAAAGTAAAATAAATATACATTGACAATTTGAAATGATTGGATTATGGATTGATAATTGAGACATTGGATAAGTAATTAAAGTCGCACTCTTGCGGGGGTCCAGCAGGCTAGGTTAGGATAAATAGGTTAAGGATAGTTAAAAGAGTCATCTCCATATGAGATGGGGTTGTGATACCTTGTGGAATGCGGGGCTCAGCATGCACAGGGGTCATAACCCTGGGAGGGGTGCTTCGCAGGACGAGTAGGGGCGTGCACAGCCTCCAGATCCTCCAAAGCACTTACCGACTTACTCATGCCCACAGTGGGCACCCCCCCCCCCTTTGGCCATGGCCGTGAGGCAGTCAAAGGAGGGGAGAGTTCAAGTTTAAGGTACTGCTACATGGAAGGCGCTTCCGAGCAGTACTCTGTTTAATTAATAAGGATAGTTTGTTCCTAGCATGCTGGACCCATGATTGCCAAGGCAATACCCCACCGGCCTTTTTTACAGGTTTATTCTGATTGAATAAAGAGTGCGGCCACGCTGTGTTAAACCAACATTATGTCTCTGTGTCTCTTTGGGGGGTGCGCCGACAAGCACCCGTCGCCACAAAATGGAGGCGACGGGCCATTGTCGCGCCCCTCCCCCTTCTTCATGGGAAGAGGCACAGGGATTGCAGCGTGACTGTTTGAGAGAGCCCTATTAGCAGGGCTCCCTCTGAAGGGTTGCCATGGCAACTGCCTGATCGCACATGTGCACAGCACAGCGAGGGGTTTGGAGCTCCTCCCTGATAGAAGGGAGGAGCCCCTGAGCCACGTGAGTGTGGCAGAGCGAAGTGGGAAGCCAGAGAAGCAGCCACACCCACCCACCCGCGAGCACTGTGGTTTGTTAACGGTCGCCGATAGAGGGGCCAAGGAGGAATTTTGGTGAGTAGCCTGTTTATAAGGATCAAATTTTTGCCTCCTTCACAGTGTAAGCATAGGCATAAATAGGTTTCACGGAATAGTAATTGGCTTGAGATATTTGGCATTTAATTGGACATCTTAATATAAAGTAAAATAAATATACATTGACAATTTGAAATGATTGGATTATGGATTGATAATTGAGACATTGGATAAGTAATTAAAGTCGCACTCTTGCGGGGGTCCAGCAGGCTAGGTTAGGATAAATAGGTTAAGGATAGTTAAAAGAGTCATCTCCATATGAGATGGGGTTGTGATACCTTGTGGAATGCGGGGCTCAGCATGTACAGGGGTCATAACCCTGGGAGGGGTGCTTCGCAGGACGAGTAGGGGCGTGCACAGCCTCCAGATCCTCCAAAGCACTTACCGACTTACTCACGCCCACAGTGGGCATGCCCCCCCCTTTGGCCATGGCCGTGAGGCAGTCAAAGGAGGGGAGAGTTCAAGTTTAAGGTACTGCTACATGGAAGGTGCTTCCGAGCAGTACTCTGTTTAATTAATAAGGATAGTTTGTTCCTAGCATGCTGGACCCATGATTGCCAAGGCACTACCCCACCGGCCTTTTTTACAGGTTTATTCTGATTGAATAAAGAGTGCGGCCACGCTGTGTTAAACCAACATTATGTCTCTGTGTCTCTTTGAGGGGTGCGCCGACAAGTTACAATAGTCCAGTCTTGAGGTGATGAAAGCATGGATGATAGTAGCCAGGTCAGAGTCTGAGATGTACGGCTGAAGTCATCGCACCAGATGTAATTGGCGGAATGTGCTCCTCACCACAGCTCCAACCTGGGCATCTAGACGAAGCTGCACATCTAGGAGTGCGCCCAGACTCTGAACCTGGGGAACCAGAGGGGGGTGAACCCATCCCTCATCTCTCAAAGCAGCTCTGGTCCTCCTCCGGAGTCCCCTCCCCACAGACGTCTTATAAAACCTAGGCAGGATTCTCTGAAGGGGAGTCTTTTCCTCTGGTTGTTCCCCAGGGGCCCCTAAACAGGAATCAGGGGTTACTTATTAATCACCCCTGCAGTCCTGAAGAAACCTCTTTCTGTCTTGCTGTGGTGTCCTAGTAACAGTCAAGACATTTTTACAGTGCAGTCTCCATTATGCTGGCTTCTGTTTCAACCAAAACCGCCTAGTTTCCCAATGTACCTTAACCCAGACAAGGGGAGAATTAAGATTCCCTAAGGAATTAGCTGCAAGGGATCAGCGGCTACTGGCTGGCACTTTACTTGATATCCTCATTGAAGGCCGGGGAGTTAATACACCCAGCAGACTTGTTACTGACTGGATGTGTGTCCGTTTGCGAGTGACCTCTTTCTGTGGACTCATTGCTGTAATAAATGAACGTTACGGGTATCTGCTTCCTGAGAGACACAGCTGCACAGAGTGGAGTATGTCTGGGACCAGGAGACCCATATACCGTTTCCAGGTGATTTGTGTTTGCTCAGCACCACACAGTCTGTTTTGTGGAGAGAACTTTGAGCTTTTGCACAGACAATTACACAAACTGCTTTCTATTATTTCAGTGTCTGTGGAGAGTGAGACTGTCTTTTATGTTCTGTATCTTACAGTGTCTAGCACAATTAGGCAATACCATAGTATACGATAACTAACAAGGTAACCGTCAAATTTCATAGGTGCAGAGTGTGGTGTTGATAACGGCATGAGCTATGCCCCCCTCAAGCTGCTGTTGCCTTCACTACTGGCCTCACAATCAAGTCCACTGTCCCTCTCCACTGCCTATGCTGGCTCCAGAATCTCTGTTAGGCCACCGCAAGCTGTATCAATTGTGACAGCTGAACCGATCGTCTGTAGTTATCTCCAAGGTCATTTGCATGCTTGGAGTCTATTGGCTGGAAGACTTCTTCAGGAGGCTTCAGCCATATATATTAATGCAAATAGGCATACATATCTTGTATGAATGCTTTGCTACCTGCTCTGAAGTACAGTGTTGACCTGGAACCAGCCTCAGTCAAATATATCTCAGAGGCAGGAAGCAAGGGTTGATAGTTTGGCTATGGGTCTGGGAGCCCGTGGTTAGATGGCTGTGGCAGTCTGAAATCTGAGGCTTCAAATCGTGAGCAAGACCATCAAGTAGTCATAAGGTTGGCTTAAAAAGGAGATTTTCAACACAAACAATAGTTTGGTTCTCCATATTTGTCTCATCACACAACGATACAACCTCCTTCAGCAGCTCAGCCAGGCAGTCTTCTCTCAGAGACAACACTGGCTCAGGCTCACTTAAAAACAGCCAAACTTTTAATTGTGTAAGGATACAGAGGCAAATGGAAGACTGCAGCTTTCTATCCCTATCTTTCTGCTCAGGAGTAGACCTTCTCCCCAGCCCTTCTTTCCTTCCTTCTTCTCCTCCTCCTCCTCAGTGGTAAGACCCGGTCCTCCCAGTTACTCTGAGTCCAGGCCAGCTGCTACACAAAGGGATTGTTCCCTCGAGTGGCTGGAGGTAGAGTTACTCATATAAGAAGTGCTATACTGGGTCAGACCAATGGTCTATCCAGCCCAGCATCCTGTCTCTGACAGTGGCAGCTTCGGTTTCTTCAGAGAACACAGCCAGTCATAACGGAGCGATCCATTTCCCTTCTGTTTACTCCCAGCTGCCAGCAGTCACGCAGGTTACATCCCCTGACCAATTTAACTAAAGCCGTTTACGGTCCTATCCTCTAAGAACTTACCCAATCTTATTTTAAACCCAATTACACTTTTGGTCTCCACAACATTCTCTGGCAATGAGTTCCACAAGTTAATTGTATGTTGAGTGGAAAAGCACAATTCTGCTGCCATTAAATTTTATAGGGGGCCCCCTAGCTCTAGTATTCTTAGGGAGGATAAATTATAACTTCCTAGTATTTACTTGCTCCACACAACTCATGATTTTATAAACTTCTATCATATCCCCTCATGCTCTTTTCCACAACTGAGGGGTTTTTCTGACTCTACTAAGTTGTACAGCAGTAAGTCAGCCACTCCTGTGCCTTGAGACACCAGATATAACACAGTGATTCCATCTGTCTGTCTAGTGCAAAAGTGGACAAATGGAGGCTCGGGAGCTGCATGCAGGCTCTTGGGCAGCTGAACTGCGGCTCTCAGCAGAAGTAGCTGTGCAGGGGCGTGTCGATGTGGCTCTCTCAGAAGCAAGAGAAACCGAGCCGTGGTTTCAGTCACTGGAGCTCATGGGGGCTGTGAGAGCGGGGGGAGCATGATGCCAAGTTGCTATTGCTGCTGGTGCTGGAATCCACCAGATCTCCTGAGAGCCAGAACTTTGATGTGAGGGGGGAAATTTGTGGGGAGCCATGCTGCCCATCCTCAGGATTGGGTGAAATTGCATTTGATGTGGCTCTTGGCAATATGAACATTTTGATATGCGGCTCTTAGGCTTGGGAACTTTGCCCACCCCTGGTCTAGTGCTACGTGTCTTGCTCCTTATTAGTCTGTTTCCTTGACAGTAGCATCTTTCTCAATGGATTCTTTGCACATTATCTCTCTAACCTTCTGTTCTCAATTTTTTGTCAAACAGTATTCCATCTAAAGCAGCGGTTCCCAAATTTTGTGCTTGCATAACCCCATTTTAAAATTTAAATATAATCCTAAGGCTCTAGACAGCAGCAAAGACATGCAAAGCATAGGAAATATCAATCAGGATTTTGACCACATTCAAAAATAGTGACCTCATTTAGGGTCCTGACTTCCAGTTGGGTGAACCTCTGGTCAAAAGCACAGATGCTTACTGGTTTGGGCATCTATGATCATATTACGCCCATCCTGCATTCTCTGCATTGGCTGCCAGTAGAGTGGCAGATTGAATTTAAGATTATGCTGATGGTTTTCAGGACCCTGAAATGGTTTTAGGCCCTGACTATGCTCAAAATCTACTCCTGGAAACTCACCCTGATGGTTATCTGAGCTCAGAAACCACCTGCTTGGGGATCCCACCATTGCACTTGAAATCAGCAGGCGATGGAGCTTTTGCCATGGTGCGTCCCTCAATGTGGAACTTACTCCCTCCAGATGTTTGTCTCTGTTCCTTCCTTCTCACCTTCAAAAAACAGCTGAAGATCACTGATGGTCCCCTTTACTGTGTCCTGTCCTCCCTCTTTAACTTCCCCTTTTAAATTGTAAAATAGATTTTACATTGTTTTATTGTATTTGTATAGTGTTGATTTTTGTAGTGTTGATTTTTGTGATGTACTCTGAGTGCCATTTGGCAGGGGACAGTGCTATAAAAACAAAATTATTATTATTTATTACTAAAGCTTGTTTAGGAACACAGTTATTTGGCACCCATACGCCATATCCAAACCATCCTCTTTCACAGATCATTCTCTCAACAGCCCTGTTGACAAGTATTTTTGTAACATGTCAACACTGATTACTTTATCCTACCACCAGATATTTGCACCAATGCAGAGTGAACACAGTAATAGTTACACTGTGAATTTCTTGAAGGTTCTTTCTTTGGGGCATGTTGGTCATCAGGGGCTGCTGGTGGGTCTTGAGGTTGGAGGGGCAGTAAGGCCGGCGGGCAATGGTGGGAGGAGCCAGGGCAATGGTGGGCAGAGCCAGGGCAATGGTGGGCAGCATAACCCAGCAGCAAGGAGTTCCAAGGGTTAATGTTGAATGGACATTACATTACTTAATCAAGCAATTTCAGTTAGGTTAGACAGGTTATAATCACCTCCTCTGCCAGGTTTAAATGCAGGCAGACAACCTTAAACGTCACTTACAAGCAGTTTTAGCAAAGACACACGCACATACGCAGCAGAGGTTAAGAACGCTGCTTCAGAAAGAAGGGACTTGCTGCATGTATATTGGAGGGACCCCAATCCCTGCTTCAGAAGTCCCTTCTGAAGCAGTATTCTTGCCCTCTGCTGCGTG
>QEPC01003729.1:574424-600061 GCA_003113815.1 Sphenodon punctatus
CGGCCGCTGGTGCTGGGGGGTGGGCTCGCCTCTGGGTCTTTTTAAAAACAAAAATCCAGGCTGGGCAGGGTGGGTGGGGGGTGTCCCCCCTTCCACCCGCGCAGCCTGGACTCGGGGAGGTTTTTTTTTAAAAAAACTTTTTTGCTGGGGCTTTAAGTTTTTTTACATTGCAGCCATTTTTAAATGGCTGCAATGTAAAAAAAACCCAGTACCCCGGAATCCGGTACCCGGACCGGATTACCGGGTCGAATCCGATAATGCCGGTACGCCCGGTACCGGCATTATTGGATACCGGATTTTACCGGTTTCCCACCCCTATCAAACCTATTGCAAATTTGCTTCCCAGCGTGCATAGTTATGCAAATCAAGTTAATTATGTAAATATTAATGCTCGCGGTGAATCTGCAGAATTTGGCTTCACTGGTTGCAGAATTTAAAAATTTTTGGTGCAGTGAACTCGGGTCCCTGATTCCGACTGTGGTGGGGCTTGCCACAGTGGTGTAGTAGAGCAGGAACGTGGGGGAATGGAGTTCTGGAACTTTTCCTGCGACCTCCCTCAGCAGCCTTGGAAGCTTTGAGGGGGCTCTCATGAAGAGTTCCTGCACTTTTAAAATTACCACTATACCAATGGCTATGACTTGGGGAAATCCCTAAGTCACAGTCCGGGCTAGCTGCCACCACAGTCAGGACCCAGCCTCCAGACCCGGAGTAAAACAGGCTTTTGCATCTGAAAACTTGCTTTACTTGTACCCGGTCCGAAGTGGTGGTGATGGTGGGCCAGCGCCAAGGCAGCTGTTATGGCTGCCTGTCAGACAGGGGGGTGGGCTGCTGCACGCAGCATGGAAGTGGGGCGGGCACACGTCCGTTTGTCTCCCCGCCCCCTCCCATCACGGTTGTTTGGCAACCAGCCCAGAGCCTGACCTGAGTGACGACATCCCCCCCATTCCTGGGTAAGTCCGGGATGGCAGTGGGTGCCATCACGTCCGAAAACACCCATAGATGCTAGGGTTTTTTGGGGGGTGGGAAGGGAGCTGAGCTTGGGGGCTGGTACAATTGTACCCCCTTTCCTCCCCTCTCATCCTGCCTGGAATTAGTACAAAGATAATTATTAAGATGACTGAGAAAGGCAGAGCCACCAAAATTCCAGATCGGCTAAAAGAGGAAGCTATTTATTTTTAAAACCCTTGTGCCCTCGCAATGCACACATCACTCCCTGGTAGGGTTGACACCAATGCAAATTTTTAAGGAACGCTTACGAAAAATACATGTTACAGGTCCTGCATTGGTGCCTCAGGTGTCAATGCAAGTCCTGCAACATGTATTTTTCATAAGTGTTCCTTAAAACTTTGTGTAGGTGGCACCCCTACTCACTGGGTTAGTGGGGGCGATTGCTTGGAGTTTGCTTTGCACAATGAATAGCTGGCCATGCAGGTTTTGCCAAATTTGTAACCTATCGCTTAAATCTGCCACTGTACTGGAGGACTGGAGGGTGGCAAATGTAACCCCGATATTTAAAAAGGGATCCAGAGGTGATGTTGGAAACTACAGACCAGTAAACTTGACTTCTGTGCTGGGCAAAACGGTGGAAACTATCGTGAAGAACAGAATTGCTGGGTATGCTGATAAACATGGCTTAATGGGGAAGAGTCAACATGGATTTAGTAAAGGTAAGTCATGCCTCACTCATTTGTTGGAATTCTTTGAGGGTGTAAATAAGCATGTGGACAAGGGAGACCCAGTAGATACAGTGTACCTGGATTTCCAGAAAGCATTTGATAAGGTCTTACACAAAAGACCCTTGAGAAAATTAAAAAGTCATGGGATAGGAGGTAGTGTCTTACTATGAATCGGGAACTGGTTAAAGGATAGGAAGCAAAGAGTAGGACTAAATGGTCAGTTTCACAATGGAAAGATGTAAAAAGTGGTGTGCCCCAGGGATCTGTATTGGGACCGGTGTTGTTTAATGTATTCATTAATGATCTGGAAAAGGGCATTAAGAGTGAGGTGATCAAATTTGCAGATGACACCAAGTTATTCAAGGTAGTTCAAACACGAGCAGACTGTGAAGTACTGTAACAGGCTCTTACGAGACTGGGTGCCTGGGCATCTAAATGGCAGATGAGATTTAATGTGGACAAGTGCAAAGTGATGCACATAGGGAAAAATAACCCAAACTATGAGTCGCAATGCTGGGTACTAAGCTAGGAGTTACCACTCAGGAAAAGGATCTGGCAGTGATTGTGGACAATACACTGAAATCCTCAGCCCAATGTGCAACAGCAGTCAAAAAAGCGAACAGAATGTTAGGAGTTATTCGCAAAGGGATAGAGAATAAAACTGAGGACGTCATAATGCCTCTATACAAATCGATGGTGCGATCGCACCTGGAATATTGTGTGCAGTTCTGGTCGCCCCATCTCAAAAAAGACATAGCTGAACTAGAAAAGGTACAGTAAGTAAGTAAGTAAGTAAATTTTTTTATTGACTTGTTGGCCCCATGGCCGACACAAGATAAAACAAAAATAAAGAAAACAAAGGAGCAAAGATTGGGAAATAGAGGAGCAACAGACACTATAACAAACCTAACAAATGTGTACAGCAAATCAGAGAAATAAACAACAATGAACCCATAACTGTACACATCCATAACCGACAGCCGGCCAAAAGTTCCTATAGAAATACACAAAAAATTATTAACAATAAAATAAACATTAAGATGAATTAGAAGTCAGTCTTGAACGAATGGACCCAATTCTTACTGCGAAAATCGCCTATGACCTAGTTCTAGTGGGGACTCTATCCCCATGAAGATAGAGCAGCTGCTGCAATTTGGGTCGAGAAACATCCAACCCAACAATTTCTTGAAGTTGGCAATGTGAAGTGGCATAAAAAGGACAAGAAATTAGATAGTGCCTCAAGTCCTCAACCCTGCCTCCACAAGGGCACAACCACTCAGAGTATGGGACCCCCTGGTAGCGTCCTAACAGAATGGCTGTGCGCATGGACTGAAACCTCAGTCTAATGAAGACCTGTCTCAGCCCAGGATCATTAAGCTGGTATATATATGAAGCCCTCCCGCCCACGAGGTGGTAGTAGATATTTATAAAAAGGAGCAGAGTTCACACTACTGGCAAGTACCCTTAGTTTTTGTCTGTCAATGTCATGAATACGTTGCTTCAGCAACCTTACTATTTGGGTACTAGGAAGACCCTTTAGGGATACTTCCGAAAAGCCCAGGAAAGTTAACCGAGATCTAGCATCTGCCCACCAGGAATCAACACCACCAATCGCATCTGATTGTTTTTCATTCATAGCCATGGACAGCAAAGAGGTAACTGGAGCATCACGAAGTTTCGCCCAGAATTTTAAAAGGCATACTTCGACGATAGCCCCTAGGGATTGGAAGCCCACTTCCAAAGCTATCATTGCGGAATTGGTAGACAAGGGGAGCCTCAGGACTCATTTCCAAAATTGGTTGATAATTGGACATAGTCTATCCGCAACCTTCTTATCATGTCCCCAGACTGGTACCCCATACAGCATGCTTGCTACCACCTTAGCAGTCAGGGCTTTTAGAGCAGCCTGAATACAACGCTGTCCATGACAGAAGAAAAAACGCTGAATGGCAAAAGACTGTAACTGAGCCCTAGCCCTGGCTGCTGATGTATGAGCAAATCAGGCACCATTATCAGCCATAATGATACCCAGATACCTATATGTTCTGATCTGCAGCAAGGAATGATCCTGCAGTGACCAGCTATAATTCCTATGGCGTTTCGCAACAACCATAATTTTGGTTTTCTTGTAATTGATGGAAAGCTTTTTCTTGGAACGTTTGTCACCAAAATCTGCCAAAGATCTAGCTAAGCCACATCTACTGAGGGAGATCAGCACAGTATTGTCAGCATACATTAGGAGATAGACCTTCTTAACCCCAATTTGGGGAGGATGGTAATTCCCAGCATCTCTGTGTTCTAGTATCAGAGAGTTAACATAAATGTTAAATAAGGTTGGTGCCAAAAGGCACCCCTGTCGAACCCCACAAAAAGTTGGTATCAGGTCTGATAAGATACCATAAGGTGGCATTCTCACCCTCATAGATGTACCAGAATATAGAGACCGAATAAGCACCAGTAATCTCCCATCTATATGTAAGCGCTCTAGCTCAGCCCACAGTTGGGCTCTGCAGATCTTATCGAACGCTGACGATAGATCTATGAATGCCAGAAATCATTTACGCTTGCGACGCTGGTATTTGTTAACAAGGGGTGAGAGTACAAAGACATGGGCTATAGTGGAGCAATTGGGTCTAAACCCAGCTTGTTCCTCGGCCAAAATGACTTCAGCCTCGCACCAGAACTGCAGCCTATTTAGCAGCAAGCTGGCATAGATTTATTTATTTTTAATTAATTATTTTAATTTTTTTCATAAACATTACAAAAACAAAACATTCAATAACTTACAAAACTAAGTACGCTAACAGTATAACTTGCTCCGTTGGTATGTTTTTATTGTCCCTTATATGTTATAGTCCACCAGGTATGATCGAGTTTCATCTTTGACCGTGTGTCCTTGTATGTTTTCTATGCAGGAGAACCATCTTGTAGTGAATTTCTTTAATTTATTGTCTTGTGTTGCTGCAATTTTTTCCATTGAGTACATATACCAAAGTCTTTTTATCCATTCGATCTCTGATAGATTTTTTGCCGTTTTCCAATTGCGTGCAATAATATTTAGTCCGGCCAAAGTCATAAGTGTGCAGGTTTCTTGGTGTTGTTTCATCAAAGGTATTTCTGGGTATATTCCCATTAATGCGATTTCTGGACGGAAAGTTATGATCAATCCTGTGGCCTTTTTCATATAGGTCCATACTATATACCCCAGCTGCTGAACCTTGGGACAGGACCACCAACAGTGAAGGTAGGTGCCCTTTTCCCCACATCCCCTCCAGCACTGATCCAGGCCTTCACCATCTATTTTTTTTAAGTGGACTGGGGTTAGGTAATATCTTTAAATTACCTTGATTTGAGTTTCTTTAATTTCCAGTGAGCTTGCACAATTATGCATGTGGTATCCAATTTTTTCAATTTGTTGTTTTTCTAATTTTTTTCCCAGTTCACGTTCCCATTTTTCTATATATGTGATTGGTTTATTTGCTTCGGCCTCGATCAGTGCCCCATATATTCTTGCTATGAATCCCTTGTTAGCGGTATGGCCGAATACATTTTTTTCTAAGGTTGTGGGTTTTCTAGTATAGTGTTGTATTTTGTTTTTATCCATGAATCTGTTTTTTATTTTAAGGTATTGTAGTGTATCTATTTTTGTTTTGGTTGTTTCTTGCAGTTCTTGTATTGTTATGAAGTGGTTGTCTTTGAATAGTTGTTCAGCACTGTGAATGTTTTTTATTTATTTATTTATATAAATTTATATCCCGCCCCTCCTGCAACGTTCCATGACGCCTGGGCGGTTATAAGTGTATAAGGTGAAGCTTCTGGGGATATTTTTAGTTTTTTTTGTGTTGAATTCCAATGTTGCATGATAGCGTGTGCGAATGGATGCTCTGTTATTTTCCTTAAAAATTTTTTTTCATGTGTAGTTATCATTTCTTGTAGAGGTGGGACCCCGGGCCCATTACCGGCTACCGGATTTACCGGTTACCGGTTCTGTAAAAACCAGATTCCCGGATTAAATCCGGTATACCGGTACCGGATTTATTTCATTGATTTCAATGGGGCGCTGTGTCCCCATTGAAATCAATGAAATAAATTAATTCCCTCCCCCTCCCCCTCCCAGGCTGCGCGGGTGGAAGGGGGGACACCCCCCACCCACCCTGCCCAGCCTGGATTTTTGTTTAAAAAAAGACTCAGAGGCGAGCCCACCCCCCAGCACCAGCGGCCGCGGCGTCCCCGCAGCCGCCGGTAAGTATGACCCGATCCCTGGGGGGGGTGTTTAACACCCCCCCAACCCCCCAGGGATCACCCCTACTAAAGTTCAGTGCGCTTACCTTGCGGAGCTCCGGCGGCGGCGGCGGCGGGCGGTCCGGCGGCCTCAGCGCCGGCTGTGGCTGCCGGCGTCAGAGACGCTCTAGGCCTTCCGGGGAAACCCGGAAGTTCCCCGGAAGGCCTAGAGCGTCTCTGACGCCGGCAGCCACGGCGGTGCTGAGGCCGCCGGACCGCCCGCCGCCGGAGCTCCGCAAGGTAAAAGCAAAGCAAGCACTGAACTTTAGTAGGGGTGATCCCTGGGGGGTTGGGGGGGTGTTAAACACCCCCCCCAGGGATCGGGTCTATACTCACCGGCGGCTGCGGGGACGCCGCGGCCGCTGGTGCTGGGGGGTGGGCTCTGAGTCTTTTTTTAAACAAAAATCCAGGCTGGGCAGGGTGGGTGGGGGGGTGTCCCCCCTTCCACCCGCGCAGCCTGGACTCGGGGAGGTTTTTTTTTTTTTAACTTTTTTGGTGGGGCTTTTTACATTGCAGCCATTTAAAAATGGCTGCAATGTAAAGAAATCCGGTACCCGGAATCCGGTAACCGGACCGGATTTACCGGGTCGAATCCGATAATGCCGGTACGCCCGGTACTGGCATTATCGGATTCCGGATTTACCAGTTTTCCCGTGTCTATTAATTAATATTCTTGATCTGGGTTTTGAGTTGATGGCTTGAATTGCTCTTGTAAAGTTACCTTTAATTCCCAAGTGCTCTAATATTTTGTATAAACATTCTGGCTCCGCCCTGTCGACGGCCTTCTCCGCATCAGCGGATAAAATTATTGCTGGTTGGTCGGTCTTTTGGGCTGCATAAATCAAGTTAACTGTTCTTCTAATGTTGTCAATCCCTAGTCTGTTTGGTATAAAGCCCGTTTGATCGGTGTGGATCACTTCGCCGATTATTGCTGCTAATCTGTTGGCTAATATTTTTGAAAATATATTGTAATCTGTGTTGAGCAGGGATATTGGCCTGTAGCTACCACATTCCTCTGCATTTCTATCTGGTTTGGGTATTAGGGTGATAACTGCTTCGTAGAATGTTGTTGGCATTTCTTGAGTACTCATTATGTTGTTGAATGTGTTTGCTATGTGTGATATGATTATTTTACTAAATGTTTTATAGAATTCTGCTGGTAGGCCATCTAGTCCACCTGCCTTGTTTTTAAAAAAATCTTTAATTATGCGTTTGGTTTCTTCTTCTGTTATTGTAGAATTACGGTATTTTATTTGTTCTTTGTTAAATTTAGGCATGTTGTATTTATTAATAAATTCTGTTATTTTTTCAGGGTCTGGATTTGAAGACATATACAGCTTTTGATAGAACTCTACAAATGTTTTTTGTATTTCTTGCTGTTTTGATGTTTTGCTTCCATCTTGCATTTTTATTATTGGAATGGCAGCTTTTGTTCTTTTAGTTTTTGTTAATTGTGCTAAAGCTCTGCCTGGTTTATTGCAGTTTTGAAAATAAAAGCTTTTAATTTTTCTCAGTTGTCGTGTGATTTTTTGTGTTTCTATTGTGTCTATTTCACTGCGTATCTTTTGAATTTCAATTTGGTTACTCTTAGTGGGAAAATGCTATTTTCCATTTCTAAATTTGTTAGTTGCTTAATAAGGGCTTCATTCCTTCCTCTTCTCACCTTATTCATTTTTTCTTTTATTGCTATGATTTTACCCCTTATTACAGATTTCATTGCCTCCCATAATATTTGGGGGGATTGTACCGTTCCTATGTTCAATTCGAAATATTCCTTAAGATCTTCTTCTAATTGTTGTTTTATCCACTCATTTTTTAATATTCCTCTATCCAGTTGCCAACTATGAGATTTTTGCTTTGTAGATGCATTCCAATAAAAGGTAGAGACCAGTGCATTATGTTCTGAAAATGTAATAGGTATTATTTCACACTTACAGCAGTTGTGTAGTGTGTCTTTTTCTGTTATCAAATGGTCTATTTTTGTGTATGTGTTGTGTCTGTTCGAGTGGAAGATGTAGCTTCTTGTTGTGGGGTTTAAACATCTCCAGACATCTATTAAGCCATGATGGGATAACGTCGCTGTTATGCGTTTATGGGTGTGAGAGAGTTGTGTTTTTGTGGAGTGATCTAGTATTGTCAGTGGGGAATTAAAGTCTCCTTGAATAATGAATAAGCCTTCTGTGTGTTGAGTGATCAGGGGGATGTATTTTTGAAATAATTGATGTGTGTTCTCATTTGGAGCATAAAGATTAAAAATCTACCTTCCTTGACTTTTTTTTGTTCTAGTAGTTTAAATTCAATTGCTGATGTGAAACCTATCAGGACTCCTGCCTTTTTTTTCTTCCCACATGCTGCATATATATTGCCTTTACCTCTGAATATGAACCTTTTCAAGTCTCTTTGCAGCAGGTGTGTCTCCTGCAAAAAGAAAACTTCTGTCTGTTGGTCTATTATCAATTCTGTGACTTTTTTCCTCTTTACAGGATGATTTAAGCCTTTCACATTTAGGGAAACAAATCTTATATTTGGGGGTTTACCTGTTGTCATTGCCATTGGGTTGTTTGTGTTTGGGTGTGTAGTGGTTCTCTTTGCTTATGGGTTTCTTGATCTTGTTCTATATTATGGTCACGGGTGCATTTGAAGTGGGGAATATGCCTGGTTGTCAACTCTAGTTCTAGCGGAGCTGAAAATATATTAAGTAACATTAACAACATATACATACAACAGTAAGACATTACTTGCTTGTACCTTACATTGCTTAGCAACATGTATCTTATGGGAATGCAATTTCCCATTCCCCCCACTCCTTGTGGGGTGCTTTGGGGGCTTCTTGTGTGTTTTCTCCTTCCCTCTCCCCCGCCTTCCGGCATTACTTTACATTTTTTCCAAATTATCAGTTGCGCTATGCATATATAATCTTATATATATTATTTTATTTTACCCATATATCTGTGGTGATTAATCGTTTAACCTGTGGTATTAAGTCTCATCTTTCTTCTCTTCTGTTTGGTTGGTCTGGTTTGTGGGCGTGTAAGTCTGTGGTGTCTTCTAAAACCCTTCTCCTGCCATTTACAACGATTGCTAGTTTTGCTGGGTGCCATAATTGGGCTTTGAACCCCCTTTCATTTAGTTCACTGTAGAATTTTGCCCACGCCCTACGCCGTGTCATGGTTTCTGTTGCATAGTCCGCTTGGATCCTGATTTTATTGCCTTGGTATTCTAACGATTGTCTTTTTTTTCCTGGATTCTGTTAAAATGGCTTCTTTGTCCTTATATTTTAAGAACTTGATTATAATGGCCCTGGGCGGGTCAGAGTCTTTTGGTTTGGGCCTTAGTGTTCTGTGTGCCCCTTTCAATTTCTATGGTGTGGAGCTGAGGTTGATCTGGAAAATTGTGTTGAAAGATCTGCATCAACATCTCCTGCATCCCCCCTGCTTCACTGTTTTCTTTTATTCCCATTATACAAAGGTTACTGTCTTCTCCCGCTTGTCGGGTGGTGGCTAAAGGTCGCGCTAAGGGGGGCCTGTTGATTATGCTCTCCCAGGAGACCAATATACAGGGCAAAATTTTGGAGGGCCTTGGAAGTAATCTTTTGGCCCTGCGTCTGACTTTTCCGTCCCGTCACCCTCCGCTACTCCTGATTAATGCCTATAATCCCCCTGCCAACCAAGTACCATCCTTCTGGCCACAGTTGAGAGAGGTCCTACTTGATCATCAGGCCCAATTTCCCAATGATGGCCTGATGATTATGGGAGACCTTAATGCTCGCATTGGGGCTAATGCCCCTGCTATCTTAGCCAGTATGGGATGTGATCTTTCGGATGATTCCTGGGTAGACCCCAATCAGTTCAGAACCTCACAGGACCAGAAAATTAATTTGACTGGCCATGAATTATACAGATTGACTTTGGATATATCCTGGTGGATACTGAATGGTAACTGCCTAGGAGACATAGGGGGAAATTTGAGCTTCTTGGGTGGGGTTGAGGGCAGTGTCCTGGATTATGCCATTGTTTCCCCCTCTCTGGCTAATCTTCTGGAGTTCTTTAAGGTGGGGGAATTTGATCCTGGGTATCGAGTTGAGGGATGATAAGTCTAGGGATACCAGGATTTCCCCAATTCCCAATGTGAGGGCAACTAACAAGCTAGCCCTGACTATTAAACCTACCCCTTGTGGTAATCTTCCCTTCTGGACTTCTGCATTAGATGCAGTGGAACATTTGAGAGTTATAACCCAGCTTCCTATTACCAGCAGGGAGATTGTGTGAGTGGATCTTATTGGTATGGACAAAATGCAGAAATGTGTGATTTTACATTTTGCACATAAAGAAATTATGTCTGCTATTTGGGGGGAAAAACATATAATGGCTCAGGTAGGGGTCCATCTCTCTTTTGTATATCTGAGATCTTCCCGAGGGAAGGAGGACCCCGTCCCGACAGTTAAGCCTTGCCCATTGGTTTTTGAGCTGGGGGATCTGAAGGCTAACCAGCATTTACCACCATCTGCCCCCTCATCATCTCTTATTGACCTGGGTGTGAATCTCGATCAGGTGGAAGGAATGGAGGTCCAGTTGGGTTCTCAGCATCAGGTAATGCCCCAATCTGGAATTGAGGAACAGGAAGGGTCCTCTAGAGATATGATACCTACAATTAACTCAAATCTCCTTCTTAACAGGCTCTCTTCCCTATACCATAGTATTCACAAGTCTTTTGTCCAGGGAGGCAAACGTGGAGGTGGCACGGCCGACCCGGGAGTGAAAAGGTACAGAGAAGGGCAACAAGAATGATAAAGGGTATGGAACGGCTTCCGTACAAAGAGAGGTTTGACAAGCTGGGTCTCTTCAGCTTAGAGAAGAGATGACTGAGACGGGACATGATAAGAGGTTTATAAAATCTTGAGTGGTGTGGAATGAGTAGATAACCGTTCCCTATTTACCCTCTCAAATAGTACTAAAACTAGGGGACACTCCATGAAACTAGCTGCTGGCAGATTTAAAACAAATAAAAGGAAGTGCTTTTTCACTCAACGCATAATTCACTTATGGAATTTGTTGCCAGCGTACGTTGTCAGGGCTAGTAGTATAGCTGGGTTTAAAAAAGGACTGGATAAGTTCTTGGAGAGTAGGTCCATTAATGGCTATTAACCAAGTAGCTTATGGGATGAACTTCTTACTGTCGGGAGCTGGGAGTGAACAACGGGGAATGGATTGCCCATTGTGACTGTTGGTTCTTCTCCCATGCCATCGAGATTGGCCACTGTCGGAGGACAGGATGCTGGGCTTGATGGACCATTGGTCTGACTCAGTATGGTACTACCTATGTTCTTATGTTAACCTAAGCTTGTGTATTTGTTCTCACAGTATGTAGAAACCAGACAAATTCAGCTGGGTCTGAAATTCTGTGTTCTAAATCCAAACAGGAGGCCCAGCTATTAATATGCTGCTGGTAAGCAGCCATTTTGGCACCTTGTAAACATAAGGACATAATCTCCAGGGGGGGGGGCACGCTATTTAAAGAAACATTTCCCATTTCCTTAGTTCACGACCATTGAAAGAGAACAGTTGGTACTGCTTACTTGGATTCTCTAGCTTTGGCACCCAAGGCTTGGGCCCATTCTGTGAACGATTAAGCAGCACTCGCATCCATCCCTGAGGGCTTCCTAGCTTGCCCAGGGATTGTGCATGATGTGCCCCAAAGCACACGGGGGCTTTTTTAGTTTCTCCCTTTAAACTCTGACCATGTGCTCTCTGTTTTACACCCCTGTTCAATTACTCCTCTGTTCCCCATTCAGAGCCCTAGGCTCTGTCCAGGCGTTCCTTCATGTGTCAGCCTGTTCTCCTCAGAGCTGCTGCAAATTTATTCCCACCCCCCTGACCTAACTTAGTGAAGGCTTCCCTTGTGTGTGCACGGGTCACAGCTGGGAAAGGAGGTTGAGTCAATGACCACATGATGCCAGCACCCAAACTGCTTGCCTTCCTCCCTTCAGCCTGCTGACAGCTGTTGGTGGATGAGGCAGAAGTCTGAAGTCTCAAAGCTCTTGGCATAGGCTGAAAGTGGAGGAGTGGGGGAAGTGTCAAATCTTGGGCTTTTGCGAGGCAAAATGGAACCGTGAAAGGCATCTTCGGGCTTGTTCATGATCCAGGGCCCTGTCCTCTCATCAGTGTCCCTCCCTCCATTGGCAATTATCAATCATCATCATCATCATCTTTATTGTTCAGCCATTGGCCATAACAAAACACTATACAGAACAAATTAAGACACTATAAGCAAATTAAAACACAATGCTAGCACAAGATCAGAGCTACCTCTAATCGGTACACGTTCCCATAGCTCCCTAGAGGTTATGTTTACTCCAGCATCAAAAACAGATGACTCGGTTGTACCGAGCAGCATAAAAACTAAACAAAATACCACAGTGCAAAGTTGGAGCCCATACTTTAAGCAAGCGGCAAGTTGAGAATTGTCAATTGCTACCCCCCAGAGCTCAGGGGACCATCTGGGGAATAAAGCTAAGACCCCCCCACCAGTGCCCCTGGCAAAAAGGGGAAAGAGGAATTTACCTTGGAGATGTTCAGATGTTTTCAATACGGGGGAAACAGAAGGAGTTTCCAGGGGGCCACCCATAATTTGGGGTTTGTAGCTGAGGTTTCCCGTGGAGCCCTGCTTAATATACCTTATAAAGGCTGCATACCGGTCTTTCACAGGTTGGAATTAGGGGATTCATTCAAACTGTTGTCTCCTAAATATCTCCAGCGTAAAGAGCTCTACCGCTGCGCACCATGTGACTGCTTTGTTTTGATTGGCTCATCAGTGTCCCTCCCTCCAGTGTCTTCCCTCCAGTCCCTCCCTCAAGTGTCTTGATTGGCTCATCAGTGTCCCTCCCTCCATTGGCAATTATTGAGGAACTTAGAACTTACCTGTCCTGTCCTGCTGAGCCTGTGGCATGTTGCATACCTCCCAACAGCCCTTATTTAGGAGGGACAGTCCCTCTTTGGATGCTGAATCCCACTGTCTCTCTTGCAGGAGACACACACACGCACAAAATGTATTAAAACCTCAGGCACCTCTTTCTTGATTGCCTCCCAGGAAAGGCACTTGAGAGGGCAATGGGGAGACGATGATGGAATGACAACCAATGATAAGCAGGAGAGCTTCTGTCCCTCTTTATGCACTTGGCGTGTTGGGAGGGGTGTAAGTGCATGAGGGGGTGGAGCTTATTGGCTGAGAGGGCAGGGCTTGAAACGTTGGGAGGTATGTGTGTGCGCCACCAAGTGCCATGTTCTGAGCCTAGAATCCCAACCCACGTTGTATCACAGTTGCGTGTATATCCACCTTACCAAGATGCATAGATCCTTTTAACTATTCCACCTCTTCAAAAATGGCAGCAACCCTGTATTTATAGAGTTAATGTTCCTCCCCCATTCTGAAGTCATGCCCTGTCACCTGATCTGCTATCACCATGGCACCACAAGGGATGTCTGTCAGAGCCTGTGACAAAGCAGCCAGCCCAATGGAGAAGATCCAAGCCTGGAATAACACTGCAGAAAAAGGGTATTGAGGGCAGTAGGCTGATGATTAGCAGAGTTACGCATGAGCTCACCCAAACTCAGATTAGAAGCTACTGGGGTGACTGAGGTTCTGGTTTGTAACTGCCCAGCTCTTGAGAAGGCTTCCATCCCGAGAAACTGATAATTGAAGGTAAAACAGCAGGGTGTGATGTTTTGAGGTACCAAGGGGCTGATCGAAAGAGGATCCCAGTTGGAGAACATCTAGTGAAGGAAGGACACTCGCCTTTAACCAGACAAGCCGAACCATAACAAAGGAAAGCACCAGCCAGCAGTAGTCTGATTTGTTCCCGCAGTGTCGTCAAGGGGAGAAATGGGGCTTTATGAACATAAAGAACACGCCTGTCTCTGTTCACCCCAGCCTTGAGCCCTGTAGCGAAGAGTGCCAGTAGAAAGGATGAACCTAAAATGGGTTGGTTTCCTGCCTGCCACATGCTTGAAGCTTCCCAGGATTGCTGGTGCCAAAGGGGCAGGGGTGTAGCTATAATAAATGCAGTCAAACTGGGGTCCATGGGAGTGGGAGACCCACACACATGTAGAACACACCTGCATACTGGAGTGGAGCACCCCAGCAACGAGACTTTATTCACCGGCTGTTTCAGTGCAGCAGACTATGGTAGGCTGGGTCCTGTCACCTTACCCTCAGGAACTGGAATATTTTAGTGAGGGGACCTTGGATAGTTGGAATCGGGGCTGTTTGCAGGCCTGGTTGTGTGTGTGAGCATTTCTGTGCGTGTCCCTGCAGAAATGCATTTTGAAGATGCTCCAAAAAGGAATTAAGAGTATTATTACTTCTGTTTAAATCAGAGTGATCCTTCCTGTATTCTCCTCCCACAATCAGGCATTCACCCCAGGGCAGATTCTCTCCGCACTAGTGGCTTACCCTACAGGTGAACTCACACGTAAGTCTGCTAAACTCTGATGTTTGTGGGGCCCGGGAAACTGTATAATCAGCCCCAGATGCTCCCCAGACTGCTGTTGCATGTGAGTGAGGCACTCTGATTTCCAGCCCCACTTTAAACTTGGATCTGACTAATAGATCAGATCTAAACATCAGATCAGAGTTTAAAGCAGGGCTGGAAATTGGAGTGTCTCACTCACACGCAACAGCAATCTAGGGATCATCTGGGGCTGATTATACAGCTTCCAGGGCCCTGCGGACATCGGAGTTTAGCAGAGTTACGTGTGAGTTCACCCAAGATCTCTGGAACATGGGGAAAGGAGTCATTTTACATTTCCCCCCTGCTAATCCAGGGCAAGCTGTCTGTGTTGTACTTGGACTGATGGCAATGGGCCAATCAAGGACTCTGATTCTGCATCTCCTGAAATTACAGAGCCTTCCAATCCAGGGAACCAAATGGGGACACATTGTTTGGCCGCATTCTGACGAACAGCGAGAAATAGAAGTAACTACGTTGATTTAGTTAGATGTACAGCTAAATTGATTCAATAAGTTCTTAACTCAGTTGTACTTCAGTATCATTCACACATCAAGCAATGGTATCCAGGAGTAGGAGGGGAAGTGTGTGCTCTGGAAAAATCAGGAGAAGATGCTCCTCCTTTGTTTTCTAAAACAAAGTACCTTGTAATGTGAACCCTTTCTATGTTAGGTTGGCAAACACAGTATACAAATCATTCCCAGGCTGCTGTGTGAAGCGCCTCTCCTGCTGAGAACTCTATGGAATTTGTCCTGGAATGCTTTGTGTGCAAAGCATGAAGGGATAGGTTTCATTGTGTGCACTTTCATGACATGGCCACTGGGGGCAGATGGCAATACTAAATGTTTTGGAAGTGTAGTGTGTGAATAATAATACTGAGATGATCAGATTTACTAAACCTAGAATAATTGCTTCGGCTTTGATAAATCGGCTTAATTTAGTATGTGTGAATGTGGCCTTAATTAAATCAAAGTAACTACAGCACTTTGGCACTGTTGATATTACAGCTGTAAACAGCAGTAGCTTGTAGTTACTTTTCACTGTCTCCTAATGGTCATGGCAAACAAGGTGTTGGCGCTATGGTAACTTTCAAGTACAAAGTGAAGGGGAGTATGCACATCTCATTTTTCAGGAGTACATACTTCTCTTCTTACTCCTGAAGAACTTTGGTTTAGGACTCCAGATGTGTGAACGATGCAGTGGTAAAAGTGATCTAAGGCTTTACTACTGTGAAGTATGATCTGACTGTTCTTTGGAAGATGACCTCTGATGTGAGGGCAGTTTGGGGGTGCAATCCACTAACCACTTACTCCAGAGTAACCCACTTGAAGTCCATTGGGCTACTTCGGAGTAAGTGATTTATGGATCACAGCCAAAGTTGGGAGACTTGGCCTAGTCTCCATGTTGGGCTGGGTGGGGACACCTATCCCTGCTGTCATCCAGGTCTTTAGATTTCCATCCTAGCTCTGCAACTCAGGGCTCCCTGCACCAAAGTCACAGCTCTCCCGGCTGGCTCTTGAGGCTCAGTAAATCTCCATTAGGGCTTCTTGTCAGAAAAGAATAGCAGGATCATATTGTCACTCCCTGGTCCGAAGGAAAAAGCTGATGCTGCTGACGCTAAATCCTGGGCTCCCAAATGATGCTTTGCAATGTATTCCACCCTCCCCAAGTTGGCATGAATAAATCATTGTTTTATTAAAGAGGAAAAGCAGCTGCTATTTCTCCATCTCGACGCAACCCTCATTGGCACATGCTTTAACTCCAAAACCCCCATTGACAAGCTCTGAAGCATAGCAATTTATACACCCAGATCCCCAAATCCCATTCAGGCTGGCTTTTTCGCACGAGCGGGCTCTAAAACAACTAATTCACTGCTCTTTTTGTAGATGGGGTTAAGTGGTAAAGTGTGTGTGTGTGCCGTAAAAAGGGCTTTAGTCCATGAAAAGCTATATTTACATTGTAATCACCAAAGAACGATTTAGGGGCTCAATAGCCGGCATAGAAAAGGCAGCAATTGTTGACACTGCTTAGGAGGAGGCCCCCTCCTCAGACCTCCTTCTGAAGAGGGAAAGGGATTATGTTCCATCAAGCCAGCTGCCTGGTGGTGGTGGGAGAGACTGGGGCCTTCTCTCCTTCTGTGCGTGAGCAGCTTAGCTCCACAAGTTCATCTTTTGTTTCTTCCAAGTTTATGTTGGCTGATTGAACCGGAGTTCTGGGTGGACACGAAAGGCTCCTGAAAGCTAATCTAAAGCATTTAATCTAAAAGCAAGGCCTGTGAGGAGAGGTTGAAGGAACTGGGCCTGTGGAGAAAAGAATATGGGGGGGGGGGGAGGAGAAGGAGGTACATGATAATAGTTTTCATGTATGTGACGCATTATAAGGAGCACAGAGAATCGATTGTTTTCTATGGGCCACTGAAGGCAGGACAGGAGGCCATGTGTTTAAATTGCAGAAAGGAAGATTTAAGCTAAATATTAGGGGACTTTCTAACTGTAAAGAGAAGAAAGAAAGTTGTGGAATCCCTGTTGCTGGAAATATTTATAGGTTTGCTAAATGCTCATTAGGGATGAGTTGGCTGTCATTAATCCTGCCTTTATGCAAATAGGTGGTGTAGCGTCTTAGCGTCTCCACTGGATCTAATCAGCACCAAAGGATTCAGAGACACGTATTCTCTGCTTGTTTGCTGGAACTCTAACAGAACAACAACTTTACTAAACTGCTGCTCTTGGACATTTCCAGCCCTATGATTCTATGAAAATGAAATGAGAGGACGGGGGGAAATCAAAACCAAATTGAAAATAAGATATAAGGCTTGGATAAGAATTAAAAATGTTCAGTATGTGTTTTTTTTAAAAGAAGTTTTGGCTACAATCCACAAACTACTTACTCCACAGTAGTCCTACTGAAGCTGCAATGGAGCTACTCTGGACTAAGTGGTTTTGGATTGCAGCTAAGTTTGCCACCTATGCACATTTTTAAGGAACACATAAAATACATGTATTTTTCATAAGTGTTCCTTAAAAAATTGCATAGGTAGCAACCGTAATTGCAACCTGTGTGTGTGTGTGTCTAACTATGCCTCAGTTACATATTGAAAAGTCATATAAAATGGCTGACTTTAGGACGCTGGCTTCCATTTTGGAAATGGTGATTTTAAGCCCGTTAAGCTACACCAGTCAAAAAAGCATTCCTATGGTTTAAATTTGGGCTGGTCTAAAAACTGAACAATCTTACCCCCCCCCCCCTCCCCATCAAAATGCAAACTGTTGAATATTACTTTTGAAGTTAAAAAACAAAGTAATATTATTTTCTTTTCCCCCTCACAATTTTTTGTTTGGGTGAAAACCTTTTCTATCTCATTTCAGCATGGCTGATGGTTTATGTCAAAAATGGATTTTCGTGCTGTAAGCTTCAAGTCAACGGTGCCCAAAATGAAATGTTCAAACTGTCAGATCTGTGAAATGAAATACTTTTGGCTCCTTGGCAAAGCCTTTGAGGTGAGAAGGTGCCACAGAGGATAAGTGGGGAGGGGAGGAAAAAACAAGGAAGATGAATTTGGGCGTACAGGGTGCACAGGTTATGGGGTGAGACTCTTGGGAGGTTGGGGTGGGGGGCTTGGGAGCCACCCTTTAGTTAACCCCCTCATTGTATTGCACCCTGCAACTAGAAGTCTCTAGGCACCTATATTTTGCCATCCACGAATTATCCAGTCCTTGAAGGCATGCACCACAATCCTGAATAGCTTGCCATCCTAGTTCACATGGTGACGGCCAACACAACTGCCTGCCAAGGTAACTACCCCTCCAGTACCTTGTCATTAGCTAATCTCCCTTGTATCAGATGGCTTGCTGCTTGTATGTCTTTGTGTGTGAAGCACTAACTGGAATCACATCACTTTAACGAGATTAATTGAGCACGGCAAAGGATGGCACGGGCTCAGTTAATTCCTTGGGAGTAATGAGAGGGCTCCTCTTTCCACCGACAGCAATTTTCAAGTAATCAATTAGATGATGTTCCAACTGATATCCTGTCATTAGGGAACAAACCTTCTCTTCCTGACATGGATGTGAATATTCATAAGAATTGTGCAAGAAGTTGACTGTCTAGCACCTTACCCACCAAAATCTTGGTGGGACACTGTGATGGGGCCATGAGTAAGTCCTTGCAGGACTAGGTCCCAGGGAGATAAATATCTGCAAGCATCAACTCCCCTTGCTTCCCCCAGAGAGTCAGGCGCTGAAAAGGCAGCCTATGCCTCTTTACGGGAGCTTGTTGCCTTCGTTGGTCATGCCCCTTCTGGTGGATGTAGGAACCGCAACCAGTCTGGGACAAAGGCAGTTGGTGACTACCGATGAAGTTGGAAGGAGCTCTGCTCCAGCAGACTGGGAGTTGGCCAGGGTGCTGATCCCAGGAGGACAGTGAGATGTGGAATTTAGAAAGGAATCTGAATAAAGAACTATTGCGGGTGGAATCAAACAAGATGACAGTCCACAGTAGCCTTCACTAGGTGCGTTCCTGCATACCCGTCTATTAGGTGTCTGCCACGTCGACTCCATGTGGGCACCCATTAGCCCTGATTGGCCCACATGGTGGGCCCGTGATGTCCCTGGACTTTGCCATGAGTGGCAGCTCTGTGGTGACCATGTGGAAGCATTGCGTACGCATAGTTTGGATTATTTTTCTCTACGTGCATCACTTTGCACTTGTCCCAACCACATGAAATCTCATTTGCCATTTAGATGTCCAGGCACCCAGTGTCGTAAGATCCCGTTGCAGTGTCATAAGATCCAGTGTCGTAAGATCCCGATCCCATCAATTAGGTTCACCCACAGACTTGCCGGCATCCAGGTCCGCCAGCACATAGAGTTCCATCAAGCGTGCCCGGCCAGCTGAGAAGTGGGGAGGGAGACTGTGGTGGGGAGGGGGGAGAGATCTCTAGGGGCCGACTGCAGGGAGGAAGATCACTAGTGCCACTGATGGAAGCTGTTGCAAACACATGAAATACGGGCAGAGGGCTGCCTGTTTATTAGGCTGGATGCACTAAACATGTGATTTGGGACTGCGTGGGGGCTGCACGGACTGAAAACAGACTCCAAAGACTATCACATCCAAAGACTATCCGAACTCCTGTTAATCATCCCCACCCAGGATTATCCCCCACCTGCTATCTGTAAACTCCCAATTTACTGTAACCGAGCCAAGAATGTGTACATGAGTTCTCGCATCCTCATGATCGTCACATCCCTTGTCTCTCCCTCTGTTCCCCCTTCCCTGTCTCCCCTCTCCCTGTCTTTAGATTGTGAGCTCTCAGGCAGGGACTGTGTCCATCTTATTTTTTGTAAAGTGCCAGGTACATCGCTGGTGCTATATAAATGCTTATAATAATAATAATAATAATAATAATTTATAATTAATTAATAACAGCTCCTGTATGACATGAGTGATTTAGGGCCAGATTTGGCAGTGACTTACAGGGAATGGCCACACTCTGATACAAATGCATAGATTTTAAGGACTGAAGAGACCACTGCGATCATCTAGTCTGACCTTCTCCACAGCATTGGATCCCCTCCAGTTACTGAGCTATCAAGCCCACTCAAGTATGCTTGGCTGAAGCATCAGGAGACGATCCAGGATCTTGGCCAGCCAAATGGCCCTAAGTTTGTCATAAAGATGACAGTGGCACAAAATGTGTCTAACTCATTCAGTCTCTAGGTTATCAAATGGGCAGGTTCTCTGATGATATAGGAGCCCCCTATATCTCCCCTCCAACACCTGGGAGGGCAGTGCATTAAACCTGGCACACATGAACAGATATATTTTCCTGAATGGACACATAGATAGTAAACCGTAATGCCAGGAATCAGGTCAATATAATGTGTCAAGGACCCACAAATGGAAATAGTAGCAAGATCCTCCTGTCTGCTGAGATTAATTAATCTAACCGATATCTCGGCTTTGGCAGCTCCCAACCCTTTTGACAGCAATCCCAGGATTGAGGAACCCAGGGAACGGATCTTAGATGTTACTATCTCATTCCAGTTGCTGACATAAGGGTCAAATCGCAAAAAGGAGAATAGACCCGGGCTGGAATTTTGGGAAAGGTTAGTAACCTGACTACCTTGGTCTCCCTCACTTTGATATCACCTGAAGGGCTGAGCAATATCTGTTGGCATCAGAAGCACTGGAATATGCTCTGGTACCAGTACAAAGTTTTGTGACTGGCCAACACCGAGGAATGAAAAAAGCCCAAGATTGGAAGGAAAGAGAAGCTGTATCCTGGGACACTAGCAGCCAGGCGCATTGATTAAACACTTCACTTGTTCACCTGGAAAGGTGTTGCAACATCTAAAACTGGCTTTGGCTGGTACAGACTCTTCCTGACCCCTTCCTTCCAAACGAAGGAGGTCATTAGGCTGCTAATTGTCACTGACATTCCCTGAGAACCTGACCTGTGGCCCATGCTATTTTGACAAACGGGCTAATGAATAATTAAATAATTTATGCCAAATACTCCCTGAGAAGTTGTAAAGGCCAGGGATCTCCCTACTTGGTTACGGCCCACATGCGCAAGAGGAAAGAGTGGAAACAACTCGGACTCTGCATACTGTAGAGTCTTATTCATTTTCATGAGATGCCTCCATCCCGGCCTTTATTTCCCTCTCATAACCCCTTTTAAATAGTTCTCAGGCTGGCTGTCTCAATCAGAGTGCCCCTGAGAGAGCATTCCTATGGAGATACTTGTGCAGTGGTTGTTCTGAGGGCTGGATTTCAGCTCAACAGGATCCTATGCCTGTGAGGTATTTAATTCGTGGTCGGCAAACTGCCTTTCATGCGCCTGATTGCAGCCACTGGCTTGTCTAAATCCCGCCTTGCGGGATTTTGAAATATTGCGCGAGTGGGTGGCGCGACGGCAACCCACTCATCTAAAAGCGCCCTACAGCACCTCGCATGTGCTATCCTAAATCCGTATTGGGTTTTGAGGTCAGTGACCGGCACTCAGGGGTGAAAACCTGGAGGCAGAAATCTCATTCCAGCATGGGAGCAGCCCATGTGACATGGAAGAGACTGAGGCAGAAAAATGTTTCCCGTTCTGCTGTCCCAAATGCTAGAGCTGAAACCAATCAGGCTCTTTGAACTTGAGAATCAAATTAGTAAAGCCATAAAACTGGGTGCAACTCCCACGGGTTAGTTAGTCCACCCCCTGCCATTAATCAGAGAGGTATCTAAATCCCCTTTTCAGTTCCTGGATAAGATTTAGCCCCTGGATCCAGTTCCTATCCCAAAGCACTGAAAGACTGAGCTTAGGGGAAGAGAACAGAGATGAGGGCATGCACACAAGGATTCCAGAGAAATGTCTAAAGTCGAAAAAGAGATGTTAAATGTTGATAATTTTAGGGAACAGATAATAAATACTAGGGAAGGAAAGTGTTAAGTCTAAATGGAAACAACATCCCTTTGCTAGTATGGCATGGCAGATTTGGCAGCAAAACAAGAAAAAAATAGGGTTCAAGGATTCGGCTTCTCCTTGGTTGACAATAAAAGATCAACTGGATAAACATCCAACTGGAATATCAAAATTATGGAAGAAGCTGCAGAATAAGCATACAAAATACAACAGTTCTATAGAGGAGAGGAATTTATGACGCAAGCAGACTTAGAAAATTTATTGCAGGCTCAGACAGATTACTTAGAATATAGACAGCTTAGACACCTAATAGATACATCCAAACACAGACAGGATTTTTTGAGGTTGAAACACCCATTAGAAGTGGCAATAATGGGACCAGGATCACAAAAAGGAGTGATATCTAGAATTAATAAAGCACTGAGATACACAATATCCAGAGAACCCAAGTTATGAAAAAAAATGGGCTAAAGAATTCAATAAGGATTGGTCTAAAGAACAGGTGGAAATGCTTAGATAAAGAACATTTAGATCAGCTTAGTCATTAGAAGTAAAGGAACCGCAACTAAAACTGATCTTCAGGTTTTACAGGACTCCAGAGTGGTTAAAAAAAATTGGTGGTAGCGTAATTAATGAATGTTGGCATGGATGTGGGGAAGTGGGGATATTATTGTTGAAGTTGTCGAGAGATACAAAGGTTTTGGAAAATGATTCATAATCATATCTTGTCAATTACCAAATGTGTTATCCCCTTCTCACCTGAACTTATGTTATTGGTAGTATATCCTGAAGTAGAACTGTTGAAATACCACAAAGACACTATAGTTATTCTGATACTGGCAGGAATAAATGTTCTGAGGAAGAATTGGAAGAATGCAACAGGACTGACAGAAGCTGCATGGATCAATAGGGTCTGGTTTATTTTTTCAATGGAAAAATTAAAAGCAAACTTCCATAACAAACAAAAGGATTTTCTGGCTACTTGGTCCCCTATCTGGAATTTTTTACAACAGTATAAGAGACCGGATGGGAAAGTATACTACCTCTACGAAAAGGAGATTATCTGAAGTGCCATGAGAACAGGAGTATGAACAAACAATAAATACATACCTCCGATACATATAAGTAAATAAAGGGGGTGGAGGAGAAACAACAAAGAACTATATGTAACGGAAAGGTTATAATGTAATGTGTTATACGAAATAGGGGCGAAAGGTGAAAAGCCCTAGTAGGTAAGAAATATTTTCTTTTGACTGAATATAAATAAAGAAAAAAAAATTTAAAAAAAGAAAGAAAGAAATGTCTAAGACCGTTTTTAGATGGCAGCATTTTGCCCAAACTTCTGAGTCCAGGAGAAACAAACCCACACGTGTGCATAGGGTGGTGGTGTTGGTGTTAGACGTTCACCCCTGCTACCAGAAGTTGGCCAGGCACCATTGGAAACAGCAGGCACCAGGGAACTCCCGCATACTTGGAGATCTGGACTTGTAAAAACCCCAATATTGAGGTTTTCCAAGTCTAGCTCTCCAAGCATGCATGAGTTCCCCAGCACCCACTGTTTCCAATGGTGCCTGGCCGATGTCCGGTAGCAGGGGTGGGTGAAGGTCTATTCCCTTCCCACGTGCAAGTTTGTTAATACAGTCTCGTCTAAAAAGGCCTAAGCCAGAATGAGGAACCTTTTGTCTCCCAGGGGCCACTTTGAAAATTAACACAAGCTCTGGGGGCCACACAGAAGTTGGGGCCAGGAATACTGAAGGGATGCCCAGGAAGAGGAGATTCCAGATCATGGATCTGTGCCATGGAACCATCCCCTATGCATGCTTATGTGCATGCCCTCCCTCTGCTCCCTTCCCCCTGAGCTCAGCCTTTCAGTGCTTGGGGATAGGAAATGCATCTAGGGACCTGATCCAGGAATTCGAAAGGAGTCAAATAAAAACTAGCTGTGGGTTGCTTTTGGCCTTCAAACACGAGGTTCCCCACACCTGATCTAAGCTATATTTTAAGGTTTCCAATGATGGGGCCTCCATAACCTCCCCTGGCAATTTATTTCACTGCCTAACTGACCTGGTACTATGCTCAGTTAGAATTCAAGGATTGGTTTCCTTTAATACAGAGTGGAATTCAGATTTGCACCCTGTAAGAACCAGAATTAATTTGATTAGTTCAACTGGGCTGAACGCAGTTAGGTTGACTAGAGGACCTGTGATGTTCCATTCAACTCTGCAGTTCTAGGACTTTGGAAGATTTGAAATGTATTTGTCACTAACATAACATACCCTTCAGTATGCAATGACAGGACAGAGGGGATCGGGTGGGAAACAGACACCCGTGGAATATATCACATTGGAGCAGGGGACGCCCTCCTTGGGTTAGTTCCCCTCCAAATCATACCCACACATCAAAAGGTCCACACTTTGGGAATTAGCTCAACGGTGCAAGTTTATTTATAGCATCTTTCATTCTCCACCATATATATATACGCACGTTTTACATTCCAGTCTCTCACCAAACAGGCTCTTTGTCACACCAGCCCTCTTAGGTTTCTTGGCTCTGCTTGCTCCCTCAAGCCTCCTGACTCCAGTCTGCCACACAAGCCAGCTTCCTCTGTCCAAGCTCTCCCTCAGACAGGCCTAGACCGCCTCCAGCCCAACTTCAACATCTGCAGGCTACTCGCCTGCCTCCCAGACTGAGCCAAGACAGAGGTTTTTCTAACCCTGGGCTGGCTTGGCCACACCCACTGGGTGTGCCTCTGAGGCCCATTGCTTGGTTTCTTAAAAGGCCAGCACCTGGTTAAGCCTATGCTCAACTACACACATACTTAAGTAACATCAAATATCGAATTACTAGAAGAATTCCTGAAATCAACACCACTCACACAAACTTTGCAAATGGCAGACAAAAAATAATCAACTTTGAATTCACACTTATGAATGTGACGTTTCTCAAGTTTGAATTTTGTAATTATTTGTTTCAGCTCTAACAAACATGAAGAAAATATTTTCTAAGGGCTGAAAACAGTATTCTTAGATAAAAAAAACCTTAGATAAAAAAACCTTCAGTTTCAGAGGGGATTTAAGGCTCTTACTAATTTACTAATTTATTCATGCTCCAAAAAGCATGAAATTGGTACGTTAAGGCTTGCACCTTAACTCGTGTACCATGTAAGCAGTAAAGATGTAGTCTTGCATACTGTGCTCGCTTATATAACTTGGGTTCCATGCATTCACCCTTAGCCTTGGTCTTTCAGCCCCAATCCTTGCAATCTGGTCTGCGAAGTAGGTGACAAACTCCTCACAGCGGGCCTGGGACAAGTCCCCATCCAGGCGGAGGGAGGCCGGACACCGCAGCCCCTCAGTAAACCAAGGAGTCCTGCGGTGACGAGACCAAGGCAGAAGGCGTCTCGGAGTCACCCTGTCAATGGCCTTCTCCGCAAGTTGTTCCAATGCCGGACCAGCTCATCCACAGAGTGGCCGTCCACGTCCAGGGTTAACTCCCTCAGGACCTCCTGGAACCGCTGGGGTTCCTTCAGCCTCCGAGGGCGGACCATCCTAACTGGTCCCTTCCCCTTCTGGAGGGGGCGCGCTAGAAGACTGGCCTGAAGGAGATAATGGTCCGTCCACGACAAGGGCACCGCTGTAACCTCCCCCACAACCGGACCCCCCGCCTCAAGGCCAGAGCCGAAGATCAGGTCGAGGGTATGCCCCCCCACGTGGGTCGGGCAGATAACTTCCTGGGACAAGTTCATAGTTGCCATGGCGGCCATGAACTC
>QEPC01003729.1:602286-630709 GCA_003113815.1 Sphenodon punctatus
CTATCCTATTTAACCTACTATACCATACTGGACCCCCGCCGAGTGCGACAAATATTACCCCTCTTGGGAATGATTCAATCATTCAGATTCGTCAGGTTCGTACAACCTTCTGTACGTATAATCTCGAATTGGTCTGTCTGAATATCGGTTCCGAATCCACTGTATTAGCATTAGTTATAGCCAATTATAAATTGCCAATCAAGCCTATTTAGCCTACTCTGCACTGTTGAAGGGGCAAAACAGGCGACCCTTAAATTAGACTAGTCGCTAAAATTCCCCTTCGGCTCCCTAAAGGCAACCGGTAACTACCACAATGCTAGAGGTGTGGTGGGTGGGCTGCTTGTCTCTCTCCCAGCTCGATCTGGAGCGTGCAGCCAAGGCAGCTCCGCCCTTCCTAACAAGGGCGGGGCTGTTCAATTCAGAGCGCGGCGTACTTTCGTGCCCAATCTCATGATCTGCCCGGCAACAGTATCTCTCCCCGGGCGGAGCATACCACTTGCTCCCCCGGGGGCCTTCTCAGAGTCTGGTCTCCCCCGCTCTCATGGAGGGGGCCGGACAATTGCCCCGTCACCGCTATGGCAGCGGTGAAGGGAACTTGTCCCAGGCCTGCTGTGAGGAGTTTGCCATCTACTTTGTAGACAAGATCACTCAGATCCAGAGCAACTTCGACACTGAATTAGAGACAGTAGGAATAGAGCGTGAGGTGATGGAGGCACCGTCTGGTCCATCTTTCTGGGATGAGTTTCAGGAAGTGACGCCAGCCAATGCTGTGGAGATCCTGGGGTCAGTGAGGGTCACTAGTTGTGAATTAGATCCTTGCCCGTACTGGTCGGTGAAAGCCTCCAGGGAGATACTGGAGTCGGTGCTGGCAGGAATTGTCAACGCGTCCCTTCGGCAGGGGAGTTTGCCCCCTGGTCTCAAGGAGGCGGTGGTGCGCCCCCTGTTGAAGAAGCCATCTTTGGATGTGGATGCACTTGCCAGTTACCAACCCGTCTCTAACCTTCCCTTTTTAGGGAAGATTATTGAATGGGCAGTGACCCTGCAGCTCCAGGCTCACCTGGACAGCATTGGTTTTCTCGACCCCTTTCAATCAGGGTTTCGGCCCAGCCATGGTATGGAGACGGCGTTGGTGGCCTTGGTAGATGATCTCCACCGGGAGATGGACACAGGATGTTCGACATTACTGGTCCTGCTAGTTCTCTCGGCCGCGTTTGATACAGTGGACCATGGGCTGCTGTTGAGGCAGTTGCGTGACCTGAGGGGTCTGGATGGGACCACCCTTGGTTGTTCCAGTCATTCCTCTCAGGGAGGACCCAGCGGGTTGTCCTGGGAGCAGAAACATCTAGCCCCCGGGCCCTGGACTGTGGCATTCCGCAAGGTTCAATCTTGTCTCCTTTATTATTTAATGTATATGTGCAGCCCTTGGGGGAGATCGTGAGAGGGTCTGGTGTGCGTTGCCACCAGTACGCTGATGATACCCAGCTTTACCTCTCTTTTTCAGCTGACCCAGGCCCTGCCGTCTCCGTGCTATCTCAGTGTTTGGAGGCCGTGGCGAGTTGGCTATGGCAGAGCAGAATGAAGCTCAATCCCGATAAGACGGAGGTGATGGTGGTGGGCCGGGCGGGGGAGGTGGTGCCCCCTCTTGTGGAGGGGGTGCGCCTCTCCATGGCTCAGCAGGTTCGGAGTCTGGAGGTATTACTGGATACAGGTCTCTGTCTAGAGCAGCAGGTGGATGTGGTGGCGAAGGCGGCTTTCCTCCAGCTGTATCTGGTGCGGAGGCTGCGCCTGTATATCTCCAGACCCGACCTGGCCACTTTGATCCATGCCTTCATCACCTCGAGGCTGGACTGCTGTAACGTGCTCTACGTGGGGCTTCCCTTGACACTGGCCCAGAGATTGCAGCTAGTGCAGAATGCGGCGGCTCATCTCCTAACAGGGATGGGCCAACGAGAGCACATAACACCGGTGCTCCGTGCGCTGCACTGGCTACCTGTAATGTGCCGAGCCAGGTTCAAGGTGCTGACGTTGATCTATAAGGCCCTGTACAGTCTTGAACCTGGATACCTCAGAGACCACCTCACCCTCCGTGACTCAGGATGGACTCTCCGGGGCTGTTCTCCCAGGCCTTTGGAGGCCGGGAGGGGAGAGTGGGCTACATTTTTGTATGGGGGTATTTTAAAATTGTTTTAAATATCTGTGTAGATTTTTATATTGTGATAAATTGTTTATTTTATGTTGGAAGCCACCCCAAGATGCCGTAGGCATAGGGGGCGGCATACAAATGGAATAAAATAAATAATAAATAAATCATCATCTTAATAGACAGGGAGACAGAGAATATCACATGTAGATAGGTAAGAATGTAGGGAAATGGAGAGAAGTTGGTCCGACCATAGAGAGATGATTAGTTATGCAGATGATTTATAGTGGTTTGAATTTGGGTTCTTTTTGCTCAGGGAAGTGACTGGTTCCGTCACTTCCCAGATGTTTGTTTAAATTTATATGCCACCCTTTCCCGAAAGCTCAGGGCAGCGCACAAGTCATAAAAACAACCCCTAAAAAAACCCCAACTCTCCCACAACCCCCCAATATCATCTCCCTATTCCCCATACCCAACCTCCACAGCCCAACCCCAAACCACCGCAATCCCCTATCCCCACCTGCCAAATGCCTTTTCAAGCAGTAAAGTCTTACACCGCCACCGGAAAACACCTAGGCCCAGATTCAAACAAACCTCCAGTTGACACTGGGCTCCAGTAGTGGAGGTGCACCTGTCCCCTTTGCTGTATTTGAAATGAAGTTGGAATGAATAATCGCCACTACTTGGTAACCAAGGCAATCCATAGTTTCCGACACGATCCAGAAAGGGCCAGATACCAAGTGGTATCTGTTTAATGTTTGGAGGATTAACCTGTTAACTGTTTTACCCATTTACCACGTAATACCACATTGCACTGTTTATCATATTACTGATTACCGTTGTAATATGGTGGTGGTTCCCTGGGGTAAGTATTTTCAGGCTCCAGCCCCAAAGGCCCAGGCAGAATCTTCACTAAAATTAAGTCCTTTTTATTTATATTATTCCTTGTCAGTTCCTCACTCACCAGACACAGACGGTATTTATTTATTTCATGACATTTTTATGCCGCCTCCTCATGCCCATGGCATCTTGGGGGGGCTAACAACACAATAAAACAATAAAATACATTAAAATCAACATCAATTTTAAAAAATGTAACCCCCCCAACTCTAACCCCACCCTCCAATTCCCCCAATTCCCCACCCCACCAATCTCCCCAATTTACCCCTCCCTCCCCCCCCGCCCCTCCAAAGGCCTGGGCGAACAGCCAAGTCTTGCATGCCCGCTGAAAGGCGAGCAGACCCAGGGCCAGGCGGGCTTCCTTTGGAAGGGAGTTCCACAACCGTGGCCCGACCACTGAGAATGCCCTCTCCATGGTGGCCCCCCACCTTACACAGGGGACCTCCACATAGGCGCCCCCAGTGGATCGGAGGGTTCGTCTTGAGTCACGGAAGGCGAGACGGTCCCCGAGATAAGAGGGGCCGAGACCGTATAGGGCTGTGTGTACCAATACTAGCACCTTGAACTTGGCTTGGTACTCTATAGGCAGCCAGTGCAGAGAACGGAGCACTGGTGTAATGTGCTCATGGCGACCCGTCCCCGTAAGGAGACGGGCCGCCGCATTCTGCACCAGATGCAGCCTCCGAACCAATATCAAGGGAAGCCCCACGTAGAGCACGTTGCAGCAGTCAAGCCTCGAGGTAACGAAGGCATGGATGAGAGTGGCCAGGTCGGGTCTGGAGATGTATGGGCGCAGCCACCTCCTTCACCCTTCCCACTACCATCACCTCTCTCTTATCTGGGTTCAGCTTCAGTCTGCTCTGCCTCATCCAATCCGCCACGGCCTCCAAACAATGGGAAAGTATCAAGACGACAGGACCTGGGTCCGTTGAAAAAGAGAGGTACAGCTGTGTGGCGTCAGCATATTGGTGACAACACACCCGGAACCGTCTCACGATCTCCCCCAGGGGCTGCATATACACATTAAATAACAGTGGAGACAGAACGGAACCCTGTGGAACGCCACAGGTCAAGGCCCGGGGGCATGATGTTTCAGCTCCCAGCACCACCCGCTGGCTTCCGTCTGAGAAGAATGAGCGGAACCATCCAAGAACAGTCCCGCCCAGACCCCCCAGATCTCGCAGCCGTCTCAACAGCAGCCCATGGGCCACAGTATCAAAAGCGGCCAAGAGATCTAGCAGGACCAGAAGTGTCGACCGTCCTGTGTCCATCTCCCGGCGGAGGTTGTCAGCCAAAGCCACCAATGCCATCTCAGTACGATAGCCAGGGCGGAACCCAGATTGAAAAGGGTCAAGGAAACCGATGCTATCAAGATGCCGCTGGAGCTGCAAGCTCCAGTCGTGTGGAGTTTCCCCCTCTGGCTAGGCACAGTCCCTCATAAAGTGAGGTTACCAGTCCTCCAAGTTGGGTGCATACTCCCAAGCCTCACTGACCAGCCACAGTCTTCACCAAAAACCTTTTTGAACCAGCTTCTGCCTCTGGTGGAAACCTCCTTTCAAACTGCCCAGCTTGGCCTTTATAAGGGCTCTTGGGCTGGTCTAGCCTAGCCACCACCACAGCCCAGCTGGCCCCAGTTAGCCACTCAGGCTCCCAGTTTCCAGGGGCCAGCACCTGGCTGCGACCTCTTTCTTAGGTGCTGTCCTACTTTATATTGGTGCCTGCACTTCCTTAGCACCTGCGAGGCTGTGATCCTATAGTTGCTGCAGCACCTGCACCTTCCAGGCTGGTGCTACCTCCTCTTAAAGGGCAGGCCCTGCTAGACCGCCTATCCCTATTACACCTGTATACATCATATTTTCATTTCCATTTGCCCATAATTCCTTTCCTGTTTGCTCCTTACTCCCCTCCGGACCTGGTTTTAAGCTAGTAGTGGTAATTTTGGTTATTTTGGTTCAGTTATTTGGTTATTTTGGTATTTGATTTACATCATTCTGGTAATAATGGGGCCAATATGATGCCCTGGATCCCGCACGCGGCTGCGTGTGCCCAACCACACCCACCTCCATTGCAGGCACCCTGTGTTTCACGGAAACCATGGGATCAGCCCCATTAGCACTATTGTGTATGTGCAATTGCTGAAACCAAGTAACCAAAATAGCAAAATAACCAACATTGTAAACTAACCCATACAGCGTATCCAGATAAGTGGGTATGCAAATAGCCACTTTGGATGCCGATATTATTTGGAAGGCCACCCAGAAATGCCAATAATATCTGCAAATAAAAAATCGACTATTCGTTTCAGCTCTAGTTCAAATGGAAACAAATTCAAATGGAAATGGTTATGCATATTCATTTTGGTCCTAATGTTACCTCAGATTGAGGGTGTCCCTCACGCCTCAAGAATTGGTCAAATAAAAGATATTTACTGAACTTTATCACCCACTCTTGGTTATATCGAGACGGCAATGTTTTTGACTGCCACCCTGGCAATTCTCTCTCACCTGCTGAGCCCTGGCCAACTTACCCAAAGGAATGCTTGTTCAGCCCCACACAATCCTCTGTATAGATTCCAAGGCCTTTTGGGGGCAAGGTCCATGTATTACATGTGTTTTAATACATGTATGTGACTATCCAGGCTTGCAAAGTCCCAGTAATGGTGGTGTCCCTTTGTAACAAATCACATTGGGAGACTTATATTTCTTTAGAATGTTCCAAACACATGTTTGGTTGTGGCAATGGAAGCTCTTGTGAAATCAGTGAAGATGTTTTACGTTGTCCTGTGACTCCAGCAGTATCAAAGTCTGCTTCCTCCTTCTCTAGGGGCTGCTGCAAGATGTTTCTCTCCTTAGGATCCTTGGTTAGAGCCTAACCCCTCTTCTCTTTGTTTTCTGATCTGTGCTTGTCTCGTCTGTTCCAGAGAACGGATATTAAAATGTTTTAATAATTATCAATTATACACCCAGACTTTTCTTGATGCCTAATGTAAGCTTTACAACAGAACAAATTTAAAAGCATTTTATTGTACCCTCCAGCCGTATGGAAATTGTAATTATAAGGCTGAGCTCTTTGGCTAAGCAGAGAAACCGATTTTCTTTTCTTCACTGGGCAAAACATGCAAAAGCTGTGGACTCGAGTTGCCTGCTTCTGAAAAAGGTCTTTTAATGAGAATTCCCCCTGCCCCCCCTCCGTTACAAAGTGCTTGTTGCCCCCATGGTATTAATACAACTCCCACTACAGTATTAGTGTCTCTGAGGTATCCTTGTCAGACTTGCTAACTTACAACCCTCAAAATACAGAACACCATTTGTCCAAATTCTGGACAAATCTTGGCCAATAATGTGGAGAGATTGGGGACGAAGCGGAAAATAGCAGGGGGCTCTATACAGAACAAAATCTGAGGGATCTTTTTACCCTGGTGGCCATAAATTTACTGACAACAACTATTAGCTTCCTTAGGTACAGGGGCACTGGGAGGGCAAAGCCTGGATACAGCATTGGTCAATATGGTTATAATCTGGAACAGGCTCCAATTAAAATGTAATTTGTATTTATTACAGGGAAAAATTAGGAGCTCGCGTCCAGTTTTGGGCGCCTCATTAAGAAGGACATTGACAAATTGGAGTGGTCCAGAGGAGGGCAAAAAAGATGATAAAGGGTCTGGAAAGCAAGTTGTATAAGAAAAGGCTGAAGGAACTGGGTATGTTTAGCCTAGCGAAGAGAAAACGAAGGGCGGATATGATAGCAGTCTTCAAATATATAAAGGGCTGCCACCAAGAAGACGGCAAAGGAAATTTTCTAACAGTAAGAGCTGTTCGGCAATGGAACAAGCTGCCTAGGTAGGTTGTAGTCTCTTCCATCACTGGATGTTTCAAAAAGAGGGACAAAGGGAAAAGAACATGGCAAAACAGGATACCCTAACTCAGATGATGTGCTATTTATGTGATCTCTTTAACTGTCACTGTGTCCCCAAAGAGGGATATCTAGGAGAGAACCATGACCGGGGCAGAACGAAGCATCGGCCACACAAGCAGGCACCTGGCCCTTCCCCAATCTCCACCTCTTTCCGTTGGCCCCACCAAAATCCCTGTCCCATGTGGCAGCATGCAACAGGCAACAGTGCCCGCCACTCAAAGCCCCACTGCGGAGCTCACCATACAGTGGGGTAGAAGGAGCCCTGGCACACAGGCAGCCACTCCTTGGACAGCCTTCTCCCATGTGGGGTAAAAGCATGCTACGCAATGTGTCCCTGGACTTTTCCCAAGGACATAGCATGTAGTAGCCAGCTGCTTCCCCGCCAAGCGACGGGGGGAACATCTGGTGGCAGCCGGTCACACGATGCACTGCATTGGATGGTCCAGCTGCCCAGATGGGGTTAAGGCTGCCCAAGGAGTGGTAGCCTCCCTAAGGCTACGTCTCGTGTGGCTGCACCCGAGGTTGGTGCTAAGCAACTTATTCCATTGCTCAACTTACAGTTAGGAGCTCTTCCCTAATATTTAACCAAAATCAACTTTGCAGCACTTTAAGCCCATTTCCTCTTGTTCTGTCTTTTGTGACAGTGGAGAACAAAAGGTTCACTATCTTGTTTGTGGCATCCTTTCAGATATTTGAATATTGCTATCTTGTCCTCATTTTAGTCTTCTTTTATCTAAGCTAAACATACCCAGTTCTTTCAACCCTTCCTCATATGCTTTGCATTCTAGCCCCTTTCTCATCTTAGTTGCTCCCCTCTGAATCCTCTCCAATTTCACAACATCTTCTTCAAGTGTGTGGCCCCAAACTGAAAGAATACAGTATTCCACGTGGGGTCTCACCAGTACTGAGTAAAAGTTCATTTTGTTCATGTAATTCCCCCCTCCCCCTGTGAGTTCCCAAGGAAAAAAAAAATCCAAGCAAATGACAGGTCCTATCCTATTCCCATCTCCCCTGCCCACCCTTGTCCCTGCTTCCTTCTTCCCGTAGGATAATGATATCGCTATTAGCATAATTCCTAAAAATTACAGAGAATTTCCTGGACATGGTAGCGATAGGAGATAAGGAATCAGCTTTGCCGCCCCCTGCCCTCTTCCAGTCTTGCAGCTGCATAATATTTGCTGTGATTAATTTCTGTAATGAGTACAGTACCTCCCACTACCAAGCTCTCAAGTTCCTTTTGTCTGGTCCTTCCCAAGCAGATCAAGGGCATGTTATGTCTCTAGGAGTCAAACGTGTTTCTGTTTGACTACAAGCAAACCCAGTGGAATTGCTTCCTTGCAAGCGTCCTCAGTTTGAGACCTCCAACTGATATCTTCTGGTTTCCTTCCCAGTAGCCTCGACAAACCAGTCAAGAATGATCAGATCAAATCAGCCCTGTGCAGAGGCTCTGACTTCACAATTTCCTTGAGGAAAAGGGTTTGGCCTAGACCTGTCCCCCTCATATCTCTGAAACCACAATCTGAAATCCTAATGACCCAAATATTACACTTGGGAGCCCAGTTGAAATCTAAGTGTACTAGTAAAGAGAAAGGAAGGATGACGCAGTGGCTAAGAAGATGGTGTGGGAGAGTCAAAATTATTTTTTGGATCAATCACTAGTTCCCCATATGCACTTTCTTCTTGGTGAACTTATTCCCTGCCAGGCAGGGTCCATCCAACCCAGTATCCTGTCCCTGACTGTCGCTAGCATCACATACTTCAGAGAAAAGTGCAGGAAAAGCTACAGGGCAGTTAGGGATTCATTTATCCCTTGTCAGTCACTTGTGGGATTTTCAGAACTTTGGGGCACCCTAAGCGGGGCAAGCCTTGTGGAGGGGTCCACAGATGGGGCAATCACCAGTGCTCTTGCTGTGTGGAGCCATTGCTCCCGAGGGGCCCCAGGAGACTCTTGTTGCCATCGCTCTTGAGGGGTCTCAGAAACAGGGTTGTCACCTTTCACAGTTTTGACTCTGACACTCCCATAGGTTGTCAGGGTCAAAACTACGAGATGGCAACCCTACTCAGGAGCCCTCCTGCCAGCGCTGCCAGTACTGAGGATTGTGGTGCTGGGGAATGATGGCAGCAGGTGGGGTGAGTTCCCAGGATCCCTTAAGAGGGGCAGCAGCAGAGCAGGGAGAGGAGATGCCTGACTTCCAGAGCCCTTCAGGAGTGGCATTGGGGGCATGGAGGGAGGACTCCGCCATGCTGCTCCTGAGCCCCCTCGGGAACTGATTCCTATGGTGTCTGTTGCTCAACCCCTTCCTCCCTGGTGGCCCTGTCCCATGGGCCCTGCGTATTCTGGGTGCCGTGACGTCATGATGCTTGGGAAAGGGGTGTGGTCACATCAAAGAGGGGATGGGTGAATGAGGTCCCGCCCTTTCTGATGTCACCACACCCTGCACTTTTCTGAGCACCATGATGTCACAACGCTCACAAGGGGCGGGTCCAGCTGGGAGGGTGTAGCCACAGCCCCTTGTACCCCGCTTCTGGCACTAGGGTGGCCAGATATGCAGATTTTAGAGGACACTTATGAGAAATACAGGTTGCAGGGCTGCACTGGCATCAATGCAGCCCTGCAACCTGTATTTCTTATAAATGTCCTCTAAAATGTGCATATCTGGCCACCCTATCTGGCATCCATGCTGGCAATCCTTCCCACCATCTGAGGCTCCCCACTATACCCTCTCCTTCTCAAGCATAGGCACGGACAGAGGCTGTTTCCCTCTTGTGATCTGCCTCTAGGGTTGCCACCGTCTACAGTTTGACCCTGAGACTTCCCTAGGTCAAAATGGGAGTCTCAAGGTCAAACCACAAGAAGTGGCAAACCTCATCTGCCTGCCTTTCTGTAAGCCTCCTGTTCCCTCATGCTGCTGGGTGTCAGGCCCTGGGGTATTCCCAGACCATCCCACTCTGGTACATCCCTGGACCCAACGTAGCCATAATTCCCTTCCAAGACTCCTGCTTCCCAGTGGTTTAGTTCAGTCCATGAATTTTCAAAGGCTCCCTTAAGTTGCAAGACCCTTCCCCCACCTTTCCTCCTCCCTGCACACATTGTTTAAATTAGCCTCTAAACGAAAGGATATTGTTGGTTCCTGTGTGGAGATAATAAGCTCTGGTAGCGCAGGGAATTTCACCCATGCAGAGAGAATTTACCAAACTATTTCAGTCGGAAGAGCCCTCGCACAGGGGTCTGTTACTCTGTGGCCCACAGCAGCCTAATGGAAACAAATGCGCCACCAGGAAGCATGAATTTAGGGTGGAATGTTGCTATAATTGCTAAAAGCCCTTGTTTCCTCCAGTCAAAAATGTGTTGCTTTTCCCGTTCCCAGTCTAGACCATCAAAAGTAGACAGCACCCAGCCTAGGCTTTCCCCCCAGATAGTCAAACAGGCACAGAAGGGCTGGGAAAGGGGTATAGGGTAGGGGGCCACGAGGCATCAAAAAGTAGGAAGATTGAGATCAGCAAAAGCGAGCTGACTAAGCTAATTGAATCCGATTTCTCAGCCAATCACCACGCCAGCCCAGAGCTAACTTGGGAGCAGTCAGTAGCGCTGCTGTCTGTCTGCCCGTCACGGTTAATCTGAACTTCACGGGTATGCATTCCCTCTTGCTCTAAGACTTTGTTCACATGATTGGTTATCTAAGGGTGAAAACAAACAAGATGGTAGCTCACACCAAGTGGGTGTCTACCTGGCCATTTATTAGGTGTTAGCCCCCACTGACTACGTGGCTACCACCTACTGGACACGCAGCCCCCCACTCACGGCAGGGTCTTGGGAAATCTGGAGCCCACCATGCAGGCGAATGCAGGCTAATGTGTACCTACGTGTCCACATCCATCCGTTAGGTTGCATGCAGTGCCTCCTTGCGTACAGGTCCGCCAGCACCACAGAGATGTGGTCGAAAGTCCTAGAGTGTCCAAGGAGCAACCACTTCCTGCCCTTCTTTCTGCTCTTGCTCTCACTGGCGCTGCCAGTGGGGGCCGCCCAGAAGTGCATGAAATACACGCAGGGGCTGCCTGTTTATTAGGCTGGACACACTAAACATGAGTGGGGGCTGCATGGACCGAACCTGAACTGCAGCAGGCTAATGTTTCATTTGAAAACTAGCTATCCCTATTTTGCCTTGAAGCAGGGGCTTGGACTAGATGGCCTTTGAGGTGACTTTCCATCCTATGAATCTCGACTTTGCTTAACTCCCCAGCCTCCTTCCCTGTGTTCATGCAAATGTAGGCACTGCACCGCAAAGGGCTTTGATGAGACTACCCTGGAGTAAGTGGCTTGTGGCCGTAGTATTTAAAATGAGGTAGTGATGGTAACTCCTAGGAGCAGGTCCTGCCTTAAGCCAAGGTGGACTGGGCAGTGGCCCTGGGTCCTGCAGAGAAAAGGGCCCTGCGAAAAGTCCTGAGCATGGGAGCAGGTAGGGCTGCCACCTATGCCGATTTTTAAGGAACACTTATGAAAAATACATGTTGCAGGTCCTGCATTGGCGCCTAAGGATCAATTTCAGTTTTAATTACACAATCCACAATTTATCAGCACTTGTATATAGTGAGCAGATAAAGTGCACTATCTTTGCGATGTTTTGCAGCTCTGGTGCTGTCTTTTCCAGAGGCCTATGGTGCCAATGCAGGGCCTGCAATATGGATTTTTCATAAATGTTCCTTGACAATGTGCATAGGTGGGCAACCTTAGGAGCAGGTCTCAAGATGAGTGGAGGCCAGAATGAGGCCATGCACAAATGGCAGCTGCAGCAGTGCCCCTCCCTTCTCCTGGAAGCTTCCATTGTAGGTGTAGGAAGGCCGCTGTGTGGCAGGTCTCCACATGGAGGTGGTGGGAAGGAGCGGGGCCCTTTCTCAGACATGCCATTTCCCCCGTTCCTTGGAGTTACACAGCCTCTTGTGTGAGGCCATGCTCTGGCTTCCTCCCTCGCTGTGCTGTGCCCCAAAAACGTGCCAACAGGCCAACCCTGCCTGGGAGTATGTTGGACTGTAGAACTAGAAGTCCTGAGTTCAAATTCTGCTCTCACCCAGTGGCCTTGGGCAAGTCAGCTCTCTCTGCTTTCACTGTAAAAGCGAAAAACAAAACAAAAGCATGTAAGGATGTTGGCACTGTAGTGCTACAGTGAGGACTTGTTGGAAGTGTTGTTCCACTCCCATTCAAGTGTTAATCCCTGTCAATGGGACTTCTGTGGCAGCATCATAGCTATAATAGGTGCAACTCAGTGTTTTGCACCATGGCCTAAGAGCTTGGGGGAGGAGGCCTGCCACTGCCCCCTCCCCCCAAGTGCCCAGAGCTTGTGGGGGTAGGACCTCCCTGAATCAGGGGTGGGACATGCCCGTATGTAAGGAGATGGGGCCAAGTAGCCCGAAGGGGGGCAGGGCAGCCCATCTCCATCCTCACCTGCCAACAGAGCAGTTGGAAGAGCTGCTGGGTCCTGCCTTCCTTCTGAGCGTGCAGCAGCGCCAACAGGATTGGCTTTAGGGGCAGTAGAGGGGTGGAACTGCCCCTTTGCCACACCCCCTTTCCAATGTGGCCACACCCTTCTCCAAGCATCATCATCATCATTATTATTATTATTATTTTATTATAAGCATTTATATAGCACCAGCGATGTACCTGGCGCTTTACAGAGAATAAGATAGACACGGTCCCTTCCCGAGAGCTTACAATCTAAAGACAGGGGGAGGGGAGAGAGGGAAGGGGGAGAGAGGGAATGATATTATGTCACTGGTAAAGGGGTGTGGCCACAGTAGGAAGAGGTGTGGCTAGGGTTGTCAGATATGGAATCTTTTCCAGAACACTTATGAAAAATACATGTTGCAGGGCTTGCATCGGTGCCTTAGGCACCAATGCAGGTCCTGCACATGTATTTCTCCTAAGTGTCTTGGAAAACTTTGCCTATCTGACAGCCCTACGTATGGCAAAGGGGATGCCCCACCCCTTTCCAAGATGACCAGGCGCTCTTTCCAAGCAAAGTGACACCTGCCCCTTTCTGCATCCGCTTGCCCCTTCTCTCAGCACTCCTGCCTTGCCACCCTACCACAGCTAAAGTAAGCGTTGCCCCCATCTCTTCTGGTGACCTCTTGCCCTGGCAGCCCTACTCCCCCTGGTGGCTCCACTCCCCAGAAGAACATACGCTTTTGTGGCCCTCTCTACTGTCCCAGTGACTCCCCCTCGCTCTTTGGCTCCCCACACTCTTCTCTGCCTTCAGAACAGGGGCATCCATTCCATCTTTTGCACCAGCACCCATTTCAATTGAGCTACGCCCCTGTTTCATAGCTGTCTCTAGACTATTGATACTGGTGCCTGGACTCTCTCCTGCAAAGGCACTAGGGGAGCTGCTTGTCCGGTAAGGCCAGATCGTGTGCTCCTGTAGACTTAGCGCCGACCTGAAGACCTGGGTTCTAGTCCCACTTTCTTCCTTGGCTGATCTTGGTCAAGTCATTTAACCTCTCTGTAGCTGACAAATGGGGCTAATGATGCTGAACTTCTTTGTGTGGCTTTTGAAGGTCTGTGGATGCAAACAGCTTGGGTTTATTAAAGCCAAGCTGTTTTAATCATCTGATTGATCTTTCATGTTCTGACTGTAAAGTGTTTTATTTCTGCCCTTGTAAAGCCGACTTGTAAAGAAGTGAATTTACTTAGTTGGGAGAAGGGACATGACAGCTTTAGGCAGGGGATGACTTATAAAACAGCCTCACGCTGCCTTTAAGAACTTGAAACCTACCTTTAAAACGCCAGGAGCTTCCCTGCCTCCTGCTAAGAGACAAGCATAGCAATTTCCAAAGGCCTTTCTCCACAGGCTATCAGTATTAACTCTCCCAGCCCCATAGTAAAGGAACAACGCAGGAGTTTTACACTCCGCCTGTTGGACCGTCTGCTCCAGAGGACAAAATAAGCGGCATCTGCCAGCTCTCTTCAGGAGTGCAAATCCTGTTGAGTGCTGTGGCTCTAGGGAATCGTGTAGCTCTAGGTTTCATCTCATGAGATTAGACACTGGTTCTTAACACACATCTAAGGACTAAACACAATGAGCAGTGGACATAGAGCAGTGGTACCAGAGGGGGTGGCTCCTCCAGGAGGGCGCAGTCCTCCTGCAGCACCTTATGGGGACCTACTGCTGCCTGCGACAGCTACAGGGCCAGTCAACTGCCAGCCCTGCTGCCACCATGATTACAAGCTGTGCATGGTTCCCAGCTTCATTAACTCAGAAGAACCAGCAAAACCTTTCTAAAAACAATCCACACCATTAGAAAAACTTCCCTCTCCACATTGATAGTAGTACTGTGAAGGTTGGCCCTGCCTCTGGAGCTCTGATTGGTTAGGAAAAGGCAAGTCTCTGTATTTGATTGGCCAGAGGACTATGAGAAGCCCCATCCTACAGCCTTCTTCCAGTTCATCTCCAGGCTATTTGTTGAAGGAGGCAGATCTGGGAAGAGAGAGCAAGCAATATTGGGAATGTGGGGGGAATTGGTGCATTCAACACGTCTCAATTTTTCACCAAAAATCAAATTGTTAATAAAAGTTTGAAAAAAATTCACAACTTTCTAAATTATTTTTTTAACTGGAAAATTTTCATTTGAAAAGCTCTATACTCTTACAACTCTAATAACTGTAGCAAACCTCTTTATTCGGATACTTTGGGGTGTGTGCTTTTTGTCCACGTTAAAGTTGTCTGGCTAAGCGGGGTTGGGGATCTTCTGTAATGGTAATAGTGTCTTTGACAGTTAAAGAGGACAGAAGATATGTCCAGAATAAAGAAAAATCCATATTTGAAAGATACAGATAAGAGGGATTTTTACTATATATTATTTATTATTACTACACACAAAATCATTAATAGACAAAAATAAAAAAGTTAAAAACCCTTATCCCAAACCTTCCCAAATCGTATCCTCACTTGTCAAATGCTTGGCCAAATAAATATGTCTCAGATGAACTCCTGGGGGACGCAGCCACCAAAAATGCCTCTGTGCCTTACTATCATCACCTTTTGTAAAAGGGTTGTTAGTGTCTTCTGCCTGGAGATCTCAATGTCCATTAAAGATGTGAATTAACTTAGCAGCCAAGAAACCCTGCTGAATCACTAAGTCCTGTGCGCTAGCTGAAGAAAGCACAGGAAGGGGATACGTCTTGCCCAAGCTCACAGAGCACATCAATGGGCTTAGAAACCACAGTCTCCTTCTGAGTCCTGTGCTTCAGCCACAAGATCATCCTTCCTCCCTGCCCCAAGCTGTTATTAGATCTGTTTTAATGTGGGTCACTACCTTGTCTTAAGGCTTCATTGTGCCTCTTGCAGACAGCTCCATCTTTCCCAAACTCCTGACTGTGTTACATAAGAATGGCCAGGCTGGTTCAGACAACGGTCCATGTAGCCTTGTGGCCAACAGGAGCCAGTTCCGGATGCTTCAGAGGAAGAGTTGCACAAGCCACAGGGCAGTTGTGAAGTGGTGCATCTTCTGTGGTTCATTCCCAGCTTCCAGAAGTCATAGGCAGTGCTAGAAGAGTTGGCTCTCCTTTATCTTCTGCCAGTCTTTATTTAGCTCCTCCTCTCTCACAAAGGCCTCTCGGGGAGGTCTTGCGCAGCCGGGGGGCCCCGATGTCATCAATTTGCGGATGACATCCAGCTGTATTTGTCATTTTCATCTGACTCAGGCCCTGCTGTCTCCTTGCTGTCTCAGTGCTTGGCTACTGCGGGGGATTGGATGATGTCGAGCTGATTGAAGCTCAATCCCAATAAGACAGAGGTGATGCTAGTTGGCAGGACGGATGATCTGGGTGAGAAGGTCTCTCCCTATGTTTCCTTCTCCCTGGTCTGCCCTCCCTTGTCTCCCCTAGTTTGTAATCCCCCGGGGGCAGGGACCTGTCTCTAATTAATGATTGTTTGTTGCCAGGCACATTGATGTCACTATATAAATCAATCAATCAATCAATTAATAAATCTGTGTGGAAGGATGTGACAGGAATTGTGAGAGTGCGGAGATATATTTCATTCATGTCTGTGCTTATTGTTTCTCTCGCTGGAGTAACTTTGCTAGAACTGAAACAAATAGTAAATTTATTATCTGTGATTAATATCCACCATTCTGGATGGTTTGTTGGTTATCTGGCGGTTAACTGATTACTGCAATAGTTAACTGAAATTCTGAATAACTGGATAATACAAAAGTTAACTGGTTTACTGTGGGTGATTTCAGACATTACACGGTCCCAATTCACCACAGTGGATTCCCGGTGGGGGTGAACCGATTAACCACCCCCCATGGTCAAAAAAAGCCCTGAACAGACGTGACGGGACTGGGACCATGGCAGGGAATCGGGCCACCAGATCACAGCCCGGGACAGCGCAACAGATGTTACGCCTATGCTGGGCCGGACCGTGGTCAAAGCACCCGGAAGGCTCTGGGGCGACTCGTCCCGGCGGCTGCTGTGTGCCCTTTAAATCTCCCTCCGCGGCCTGTGTTGTTGCTGGTTGCCTGGCAGCGATGCTCCGGGCTTTGTCCCCAGCTGGGAATCATTTCCTTTGATTCCGGCCAGTGGTTGCCAGCCAGCCGTTACTTTTTGTTGGTTCCCGTCGGGAATCTCTTTGACCACGCTTTCGGAGATGGTCTGGGGGGGGAGCTCCGGAAGCGTGGTTGATTTTGACCCCATGTGGGTATTGACTGTGGTGAACATCTGGCGGCCGCCGAACAGACGTTCAGGGTGCTTTGGCCCCGCTGCAGGATTGAGCGTGGTTCACTGTGGTTGACTGTGATCTCTTAACGTTGAAAATACCCTGTGTTACCATTACTGTATTACTGTGTTATCATGTATGTAATCAAACGTTATGGCTACTAGTCTGAAATCAGGTCCATGGAGTGGTGAAAAAACAGGACAGGAATTATGGGTAATATGGTAAATAGTGCTCTGCAGTATTATGCAGTTACACAGGGTGATTTCAGACGTGACGGGGCGCTAGTTGCACTGGCACGGAATCACCGCGGGGATTCCCCGCCAGGATCACACTGACATGTCCAACAGACGTGCCGGCTGATCCCGGCGGGGAATTGGGGAGGGGGCGGGGCCGCGCGGCACAACATGTGGCCGCATGGCCCTGCCTCCCCACGCTCTCTCACCGCCCGCCCTCTGGGAGACGGGCGGGTGCCGCGGCCAATGCGGCTGCAGCACCCGCCCGAATTGACCACGCCCCGGAATCCTGCCGCCGATTCCGGGCCATGGTAGCCATCCAGACGGGACGGGCCCCTTCATCGCGGCGGGGAATCACATTCACCATGTGATTGGGGCCGGCCCCGCTGGTTCTGCCGATTGCGTGGTGAATGTGATTCCCCGCCGTGATTGACAGGGGTGAACATCTGGCGGGGGGGGGACTTCCGTTCCCCCTTCAGACGTGATGAGACCTTTCTCGCCCGGTGGGAATCCACCGTGGTTGAGTGTGATCTTGTCACGTCTGAAAATACCCACAGTCAATTGGTAAAATTTTTGTAAGCTGCCTCGAGCTGCCTAGGCAGGAGAGGCGGGATATAAATGTTGAAAATAAATAAATAAATAAAATGGTTAACTGGTTAATCTGCCGAACAATAATGGATTCCACTCAGTAACTGGTCCTAGCCACAGCAGATTGGATACCGCAGATCCAGCCAAATACTAAATAGAAGTGGATAACTGTTTCAGCTCAACAGGACAGGGATTGGCCAAAATGTTCCTTAGACAAATCCCCATCCCCCATTGGAAATGAGAGACTCTTATTTCTTACATAATTCCAGTTTCTGCCATGGGTGCAGCCTCTGAATAAGTGTTTCTAATTTCCAAAAGGCTCCCCCCAGCTCTTTGCCAGGGAGAGGGTTTGTGGGTAGGAGAGGGTATGTTCTTAGGGTCCAAGGGTTCTTTTCAGTGGTTGCTGTTTATTTTTGCAGCAGGGCCAACGACCAGATTAATCCAGTAGTTTATTGTAAAAGTAAAACTATACGATGCGGAAGTGTCCCCGGGGGCCGAGGGGGGGGGGGCGGCGGTGAGCTTGCATGGGATAAGGTAAACTCAGCTCCCCGGCCTCATTCCCGAAGGATCAACTGCTTGTGAAGGTTATTTTTCTATTTGATTCTTCTCGACAAACATTCAATAAGGAAGGGATTTAAGAAGATGTTTTACGGGGCCCAGTTATTACAAGGCTTTGGTGTGTTTATATGTGTGTTGTTGGTAGGGGTATAGTGAATGGAATACACTCAGCTAGTCATGTACAAAATCTGGTGGCTACCGTGAGTTATGATTGCTTGGCTTTCCTCTTCTCCCAGTATCAAAGACCAGTTAAACTGGAAATGCTCCAGTTATGTGTGAAAGTAGCCTCTGCCTCTGCTGCTTCAAAGCCTTCCTCCAGCACACTACTCTACTTTTCCTTTCTCCTTTCGCACATTATAGAACTGAACAAGATCTGCACAGAAAAGTTCCAGATATACAGGGGTGTAGCTAGGCTGGAATGAGTGCTGGTGTAGATGAAAATGCCCCCCCTGCACCCGGGAAGGTGGACCCCTCAGGCTCGGAACCTTGGTGCAGCTGCTCCACCGGCTCCCATTACAGCTATACCCTTGCATTTATACAAGATCATCAGGAAGACATAAGCAAAATTATTGTACCTACTGTGGATGTCTTCCTGGGGCCTTGGAAGTCTCAGGTGTACACTACTCCTAACTTCAGCTTACTTATTGGCCATGTAGCTGTGGGTGCCAGTCCAGAAGGGGGATCCAGGGAGTGCGATTATTACAGCCCCCTGGCTCCTACCCTTTCTGAGTCCATCAGGCAGGAGACGTGGGCATGTCCTAAAGGGATCGGTGCAAAAGAGTTCTCCTGCCTCTTTCTGATGTGACACACACACACACACACACACNTGGGCTGCAGCATTCTGCACCAGCTGCAGCCTCCGGACCAGCTTCTTGGGCAGCCCCACGTAGAGCACGTTGCAGTAATCCAGCCTCAAGGTGATGAAGGCATGGATGACAGTGGCGAGGTCGGAGTCTGAAAGATACAGCTGAAGCCGCTGGACAAGATGTAACTGCCGAAATGCACTCCCTGCCACAGCTACAACCTGAGATTCCAGGCTGAGCCATGAATCGAGGAGCACACCCAGACGCCGCGCTTGAGAGACCATGGGAGGGTGAACCACCCCCCCACCAACAAGTGGAGATTCAACCACCCCCAGACCCCCCCAAGCCCTCGCCCACCAACATCACCTTGTCAGGGACCGCGCTCTTTGCCGGCGGCCCTGTATCAGGGGCCGCGCTCTATGCTGTGCTGTTCTAGAACCCTTCCCCCCATGTTTACCTGAGCACTCTACCCGTGTAATCCTTCACCAGTGTGACAGAGTTGTTCCGTTCCTACGTGAGTGGTTGTGGGTGACAAGGATTGTGGTTGGGGGTTAGGGGTGGCCTTTGCCACAAGGTGGAAGGGCTCCACCCCGGGCCTTGCTGTCTCCCCTTGTCGTCTAACCTCCTTTGTCTGGGCCTCACCTCACCTGTACCCCTGTGAGAGTGTGTGCTGTTCTAGAACCCTTCCCCCCATGTTTACCTGAGCACTCTACCCGTGTAATCCTTCACCAGTGTGACAGAGTTGTTCCGTTCCTACGTGAGTGGTTGTGGGTGACAAGGATTGTGGTTGGGGGTTAGGGGTGGCCTTTGCCACAAGGTGGAAGGGCTCCACCCCGGGCCTTGCTGTCTCCCACCCCGATGATGATCTGGCCTTGTCCTGATTGGGACAATTAGGGCCAACTTCCAACCTGAGGGGTCGCTTTCCTTCCTCCACTGAGTGGAGCCCTACCATAGGGAATTGGGACCAGGTATTGCTTGTGAGTGTGGGCGTGTGGGGTATTGAGGTCTGTGGGTATTTCCCAGACATTTCCCCCTCCTACCATAACAGAATCACCGCCCTTACCATGGACCTCGCCCAGGATTAGAGGAAATGAGCTGGGCCATTCAGGCCTTGGCTATGGAAGTTAAGGACATTAAGGAAAAACAGGAAAAAGAAGCAAGGTGTGGAGTGGAGGAAGAAACTGAGTCTGCCCCAGAAATCCCGTGGCAGATAATCCCATGGTCCCCATAGTGGGGGGAGGGGTAGTGGGTCGAGAACCACGACACCCCCCAATAACAAAATTTAGTGGAGATAGGTGTCAGTTTCAAGGGTTCTTAGCGCTATGTAAATTAGTATTTCAAATGCAACCCACTACCTATGCCTCTGATGCCACCAAGGTAGCCTTTATTATAGGTCATCTAGAAGGGTTGGCCCTGGATTGGGCTACCCTGTTGCTTATTAAGGAGAGCCCCCTTTTAACAGATTTTGCAAAATTTGTTAGAGAATTTCAATTCCTTTTTTATTATCCTCACCGAACCAAGGATGCCGAGAAGGCAATTATGACCCTTCGACAAGGGAAGGGACCCCTTCTAGAGTATATTACATGTTTCCAACACTTGGCAGTGGAACTTAATTTGCCTGATAACGTTTTGAAGGTTCACTTTCGAAGGGGTCTGAGTGAGGAAATCAAGGACCAGCTATCGTATGTAACAATGCCAGAGCAGTGTGGGGAGCTAGTCAACCTGACCTGCCAAATAGATGAGAGGTTGATGGAGCGATGTTGGGAAAGACGCAAGGAAGGAAATCGCTCTTGGTCATTCCGCCCTCTACTGACCAGCCAAGGGAAAGGTGAGAACCCTAAAGCAGATGAAACAGAGCCAATGCAAATTGGTGCATCGCGAGGTCCATTGGGGGCTCATGAAAAAGAAAGACGAAGGTCTGAGCGATTGTGTTTCTATTGTGGGGGCATGGGGCACTTTGCTCGGAATTGCCCACAGCTTCCCCCAGAGCGACAGCGGGCGGGAAACGAGAGGAGCCAGGACGGGCAGGGGACGTCCCAGTGAAGGTTCCTCAGAACCCTGTTTTGATGGCAGCACCTTCTACCTCCAATACTGTACGTCTAAATCAGGTTCGGGTCCCCCTAACCTTAGAACTTTCTCCTACAAGATCATTCGTAACCCTAGCACTCATCGACTCAGGGGCATCCGGGAATTTTGTCGACGACACCTTAGTACAACATCAAGAGATCCTGATACAACCCAAGTCCCAGCCAGAAGCAGTTTATGCCATTGATGGTTCCCCTTTGACTTCTGGTCCCATCACCTCGTGCACCCTAGCCCTGCGGGGAATGGTTGGAACTCACCAAGAGTCCTTGATCCTGTATGTCGTTCACACGCCCGCTTTCCCTGTAGTCCTTGGGATACCATGGTTAAGGACACAGAACCCACAAATTGATTGGCAACGCCAGCTACTGTGCTTTGTTTCTCCCTTTTGTGCCGCTCAGTGTGTGCTAAAAAACCCTTTTGTAATGGTTTCTGCATCTAGTTCGGTGATGGCAACTGTGTCTACCTTGATTCCACAGGAATATCAGGACCTTGCAGATGTCTTTCGGCAACAAGATGCCCTGGAACTACCCCCACATTGCAATTATGATTGCCCCATTGATCTACAACCAAATACCACTCCACCATACGGTAGGATCTATGCCCTTTCCGGGCCAGAATTAAAAACATTAAAATACTATATTGATGAAAATTGAACAAAAGGCTTCATCCGGCCCTCCACTTCCCCTGGGGGGGGAGTGCCCTTGTTTTTTGTACCTTAAAAAGATGGCGAGCTTAGGCTCTGCATTGATTACAGAGGCCTCAATGCCATTACAATCAAAAATCGATACTTATTACCACTCATCCCTGAACTACTTGACAGATTGCAAGGGGCCATGCTATTTACAAAGCTAGACTTACGAGGAGCTTATAATTTACTCCGTATCCAGCGAGGGGATGAGTGGAAGATTTTCGTACTAGATATGGACATTTTAAATATCTAGTAATGTCCTATGGCCTAGCTAATGCCCCAGCTACATTTCAGCACTTTATAAATTATATCTTTCAAGATATATTGGATCAATATGTAGTTGCTTATCTAGGCGATATCCTTATTTACTCCCGGACTAAAGCTGAACACGTACAACATGTACGATCGGTTCTATCTTGATTGAAACAGTACCACTTGTACTGTAAGGTAGAAAAGTGCGCGTTCCATCAACAGGTGGTGCACTTCTTAGGGTTTATCATTTCTCCCCAGGGGGTTAGGATGGATCCCTCGAAGGTTCACGCAATCATGACCTGGCCTCCCCCACAGGCCGTAAAGCCTTTTCAGAGTTTTTTGGGGAGTGCGAACTATTATAGACAATATATTTCTAATTATGCTGCCCTAACCACACCCTTAACTAAACTCCTAAAGAAAGGGCAATCTTATGTATGGACCAAAGAACAACAGCAAGCCTTTAGTGATTTAAAGGCGGAGTTCACATGAGCCCCAATACTGTGACACCCTAACTTTACCTTTTTTCATAGTAACTGATGCCTCCAGCATGGCCATTGGAGCCGTACTTTCGCAACCCAATACTGGTACACCAGGGGCCTTGCCATGCGCTTTCTACTCATGACAATTGAGCCCTGCAGAGAAGAACTATACGATTCTTGATAGGGAACTCCTGGCTATTAAGGCAGCCTTTACAGTATGGAGGCACTATCTTGAAGGGGCCGAACACCCCATACAGGTAATTACTGACAACAAAAATTTGATTTTTCTACAAACTACTCGCATTATGAATGCTAGACACACTCGTTGGGCATTGTTTTTTGCCCATTTTAGATTCCACATAGTATACCGGCTTGGGCATCAAAACACGATTGTGGATGCTCTGTCCTGCTGCCACAAGGTTGCCCCAGGGAGCCAAAATCGTGGCAAAGCCCTCCTTGACCGCAAGGTGTTTGCGGTGGCCGGTATTACCACTGGACAATTGCGGACACTCATCCACAGATCCAAAATGCCAGGAGGCTCTACAGGTACACCAGGTCACAGGGCTTCACATGCGGGGGTAACACCATAGTTGTCCCCCACAGAGCCTGCAAAGAGGTCCTATGGGCACATCATGAAGCCCCGTTGGCAGGACATCCAGGCCCACAACACACCATACAATTATTACAATGACATTTTTAGTGGCCAACGATGCACAAGAATACCATAAACTATGTTCAAGGATGTAGGGTCTGTTGTCGCACAAAGACCCAACGATAGTGACCAATCGGTCTAATGCAATTGGCTCCATTGCCGCGAGGCCCATGGCAACGTGTTAATATGGACTTTATTGTGGAACTCCCCATGTCCCAGGACCACTCCACTATTCTTGTGGTGGTCGATCAATTTACAAAAATGGGACACTTCATTCCTTGTAAAGGCTTGCCTACCGCACAACAAACAGCACGAATGTTTCTTCAGCATGTAGTTAAACTTCATGGCCTCCCCATAACTATTGTTTCAGACAGAGGGTCACAATTTATCGCCCGCTTCTAGAAGGCCTTATTTGCCTCAGTGGGAGTTAAGCTAGTCCATTCTACAGCATATCACCCACAGGCAAATGGACAAGTCGAATGAACTAACCAGGGACTTGAACAATATCTTCAATGCTATGTAGATCACCTCCAAGATGACTGGTTTGACTTTCTCCCCCTTGCAGAATTTGCTTTTAATAATAGCCCTAATGCCTCTATAGGTACTTCCCCCTTTTTTCTCTCAGGGATTCCACCCGCGCTTGTCTCTGCCGGATCTCCCTGCCGTGGCGGTCCTTGCTGCTGGAGCTCTTCTACAACAAATCTGACGTGCGCATGCTCATGCATGTGCGATGCTGAAAGCTGCACAATGCCAATATAAATGCTCAGCAGACCGGAGATGGCAAGTAGGGCCTACATTCCACGTCGGGGATCTCGTGTGGGTCGACCGCCGGCATTACCCTTCGCTCCGTCCTTCCTCCAAGTTAGATGACAGGTATTTCTGCCCCTTTCCGATTACTCACCAAATCAACCCTGTCACGTATCGTTTGGCCTTACCCCCTTGAACCCATATCCACCCAGTATTTCGTGTGTCCCTGCTGAAGGGTGGGGTGGGGAATTTGGGGAATTGGAGGCGAGGGTCGGTTTTTTAAAAATTATTTTGAAAGTGATGTTGGTTTTAATGTATTTTATTGTTTTATCACATTGTTAGCTGCCCCGAGATGCCGGGGGCATGAGGGGGTGGCATAAAAATGCCAAGAAATAAATAAAATAAATAAAGCCTCATACTCCTCCCTTGTTCCCTGCCCCTGCCCCGCCTCCCCCCATCTCGGATGTCTTGGCTAACCCTGAGTTTGAAGTCCATGCCATTTTGGATTCTCGGATCTACCATGGTACCCTGTTTTATCTTGTCGACTGGGTAGGGTGTGGCGCTCCTGGGAACCGGCCTCTGCCGTCTATGCCACCCGGCTTGTCCGCCTCTTCCACGCCCAATACCCCTTGAAACCTCGGCCCTGCATATGGCGTGGGAGGGTGTGGGTAGTGTATGCTGTCAGGGACCGCACACTTTGCTGGTGGCCCAGTATCAGGGGCCATGCTCTTTGCCGGCGGCTCTTTGCCGGCGGCTCGGGTGCCCACCAGGGCGGGGCCCTGGCCAGCGCACATACTGCGGCGGTGATGGAGGGACATCTGGGGGCATGGCCTTGCAGGCCCAAACAGAGCCGGCAGCATCACGGGCGGGGGTGGAGTTAGAAGACGAGCCCCAGCCCACACGGACAGCCAATGAGGAGGCAGGACCACCCAGCACGCTGAGACGCTCAGCGCAGCTGCACGCAAAGGCGGGGCGGGACCTGTGCTATTTAGGGCCAAATGGAAGTCTCACATGTTGCCGGTAATCAGCAACGCTGTGAGACTGGTCCTTCCCCTTCTTGTGAGAAAGCCGTGGTTTGGAGTTATACCTTGGAGTTACTTGGAGTGTGTGTGTGAGAGCGTGAGTTGGTGTGGGTGTTGTGAGTATTGTGAAGGGTAGTGAGGGAGTGAGCGGAGTGTGCGAGGGTGCTGGTGATACTGGGTTGGTGGGTTACGAGTTCCCCTGTCTAACCTCCTTTGTCTGGGCCTCACCTCACCTGTACCCCTGTGAGAGTGTGTGCTGTTCTAGAACCCTTCCCCCCACATTTACCTGAGCACTCTACCCGTGTAATCCTTCACCAGTGTGACAGAGTCATTCTGTTCCTGCGTGAGTGGTTGTGGGTGACAAGGATTGGGGGTTAGGGATGGCCTTTGCCACAAGGTGGAAGGGCTCCACCCTGGGCCTTGCTGTCTCCCACCCCGATGATGATCCTGCCTTGTCCCGATTGCGAAAATTAGGGCCAACTTCCAACCTGAAGGGTTGCTTTCCTTCCTCCACTGAGTGGAGCCCTACCATAGGGAATTGGGGCCAGGTATTGCTCGTGAGCGTGAGCATGTGGGGTATTGAGGTCCGTGGGTATTTCCCAGACATTTCCCCCTCCTACCATAACACATCTCCGTCTTGTCAGGATTCAATTGCAGATGGCTCAACCTCATCCAAGCCCCCACAGCTGACAGGCACTGGGAAAATAGGGAGACTGCATGGCCTGGATCGATGGAAAAGGAGAGGTAGAGCTGAGTGTCATCAGCATACTGATGACACTGCATGCCCTGAAACCCTCTCACGATCTCCCCTAACGGCTGCATATTGAGTCATGCCCTAGAATAATAGGGATGGGGCCCTTTCCAGCCATTAGGAGGCGGTAGCCCTGTGGCTGGGACATATATAGGAGCCCATTTACAGGCCAATATTGGCTTTTTCCTGGTCTTTCACATTTCGGGGTGCATACTCTTACTGGGAACATTTCCTGGGGCTCTGCCCCTACTTGGATTTAAATTAAGCCCTGGGAATGGATGAATAGATATAGAAAGACTGATGCAGACATACAGACAGATGTATGCTAATGGATGGACAGATAGCTAGAAAGGTAACGGGGAATGCATGTATGGTGATAGACAAACAGATATAGGGTGTTTTTAGATAAGATGCTACCCCGCATGGCCACCCAGAAGCCACAGAGCCCACCACCCATCTGAAGGTGGAGTGGGAGAATGCGTGCTTCTGTGAGCCACGGGCCACCCACTCATGGCCACGCATGGAGCGCTGCTGGGAAATCCAGAGTGCTCCGTGCAGGGCAAGCCAAATAGCTCCGTGGCAAGGGGTGGCCATGTCCGTATGAACTGGGCTGGCCAGCCACACCAGCAGACCGGTCTGTCACTCATAGGCACTCTGGGCAGGGGACATGGCTTTTGCAAGTCACTGGAACTCCAGCACTCATGCTAGGGACATGTCAATTGCAAAGGCCAGCCCAGTGCGCTTCCCCCTCCCCGTGGTCCATGTATGATCCATGGCAGAGGGAATGTGTGGTAGCTTGCCTCCATGGCTGGGATAGCCATGCTGGGAGTTGCCCGTTTGAATCTCTCCTCATGTACCCCACCTGAGTGAGTGCTTCGTGGCAGTACCACTCATGGCCATGGACTCCCTCCCCCATCGCCTTGCTCATTTAAAAACTCCCATAGTTTATAGGTGGGTAGAGAATCAATATCTTTTCCTGCAAGTGTTATCTATTCTTATTTGTCAAATAACTGGTTATTTTTGTCATTTTTCATGACATGAAATATGTGTATTTCTAATGCTGCTTTTAGACGTGCACGGTGCACACGAGGCGTGAAATCACGCCGTGTGTAAAAAACCCAAGGGCGGGGTTTAGACGCGACATCTCGTGCATTACAGCCAGTCGTGCATTCTTTTAAAACCACAAACAAAAGGCTTTGGTATTTAGTTCGTGGTTTTAAAAGACTGTGCGACCAGCTATAACGCACAAGATGTCGCGTCTAAACCACGCAGACAAGATTTTTATACGCAGTGTGATTTTATGCTGCGTGTGAGCTGCACACGTCTAAAAGTGGCCTAACATACTTACCTGTTTGCCAACATCCCCTCTCCCCTATCTCCTGCACAGCCTGTAGAGCTGAAACTAATGTCTGCGGTAAATATTGTTTCTGAACTTTTCCCCCAATTTGAACCATATCCATGAAATGGAATAATGACTGCTATTTGGGTTCATCTGTGTCAGATTATATCTGTTTCAGTTATTTTTGATTCAGTTGTTTGGTTTTGCCATTTTTTGATTATTTGGTTGTTTGGGTATTTGGTTACTTCATTTTGGTGGTAGCCAGACAACCAAGCAAGTGAATATCTGAACAACCAAATGTCTGAACAGCCAAAAATAAAAAAACAACAAGATATGCAAATATCCATTTTGGTTGTGGATATTATTTGTATATGCGGGGGCTATCCGAGGATGCAATGAGACTTTCCTTTCATGTTTGTTTAATTTGGGGGCAGAGGGGTGAAAGTGGTAGCACCATGTAAATGCGAACAATGGCGTGATAACAGGAAACCATCTGCCTTTGGAAGATGTGCGTTAAAAATGATCTTGGTGTGCAGGAATCTCAGTAATATGCAGATAATCCTGCAAGAGAAGTTACATCATGGCTGTTTTTCTGGAGCGGCTAAGAGGCTAATCAGCAGGATAAATGCTCAGATGAATCATTTTATGGGCTATGTTCCGCTTTTACCCTGCCATCCCCTCTGCCCGCCTTTTAAACCACATTCTTTCCATTTCTGAAACATCCAGCACTTGTGAGTTTGACGCACAAGAGACTCGCTTGTTCCCCAGACCAGCCATTAAAAAACCGCTGCAAAAGAAGAAAATTTCCACCAATTAAGGTGCCCAGTCAGCTTTGTGGTGTGCCATTAAGCACATTCATACTGGTGCAGTTTTGCAACAGTGGTATACAGAGGAAGACTGTAAGGACCGGGAACCATAAGAAGTCTTCTCTGGAAAGAGCAAGAGGGCCTCCTTTGCCATGGAAAACTTGAACACAGCACACTAGTTAGCTTGAGACATGGTATCCTTGTGGTACGGCTGTGCCGGGCCATTAGGCTTCATTTACATAGGAGGTAGGGATGGGCGAACAGATCGCGGTTTGGGTTCGGCCGTTTGGTTCGGTCCGGTTCGGTTCGGCCGTTTGGTTCGTTCGCAGCGTTCGGGTTCGGCCGTTTGGTTCGGTCCTGTTCGGTTCGGGCAGTCAGAAAAAGGCTCTCTGCGCGAGGAATGATGGCCGCAGACCCATGACGGTGGGTTCTGGGGCTAGAGTGGCAGTTTCTAGGTATTGGCCACAGCCCTCCCTGCCAGTAACTTGGCCCCAGAACCCTGATGGCGGGTCCTGGGGCTGGAGTGGCTGTTTCTTGATGTGGTGGAATGACATCGCCTCTGTGCGAGGAATTATGGCCCCAGACCCATGATGGTGGGTCCTGGGGCTAGAGTGGCAGCTTCTAGATACATATTGGCCACAGCCCTCCCTGCCTGTAACTTGGTCCCAGAACCCTGATGGCAGGTCCTGGGGCTGGAGTGGCTGTTTCTTGATGCGGTGGAAAGACATCGCCTCTGTGCGAGGAATGATGGC
>QEPC01003729.1:631620-641831 GCA_003113815.1 Sphenodon punctatus
GCCTAAATCTATCTAAAATAATCTAAATAAATGATAATATGGAGGTACATGGGTTGGATGGGTGAAATAGGAGGAGGATGACAATGGATTAGGAATAGGAAGGAACAAAAACTGGTGGGAGAGAGGGAGCCTTCTGAAACACCTGCTGTTCAGGAAGAGTGACTAGCTCAGAAGGTGTTGGGAAGGGGGGAGGCAATCAGTCTTGCTGTGCCTGCCTTACCGCAAGCCCCATTGGCTCCATGCAGCCTAGCCCATGGCCAATCGCAGACCGCGAAGCCAGTGGTCTGAGGCGAAAAGGGATGGTGATTGGGCAGGCTGGCTGCTACTCCCTGGTGCCTGGAAGTCTGCTCCTCAGCTGACTCCCCCTCCCTGTCATGTTTTGCCTTCCAGTAACACGTTTTTGCCACCCGAACTCGATCCGAACTGACCGAACTGTTTGGTCATTTCGACGTTCAGAATTGAGTTCGGTTCGGTCAGTTTGTGTTCAGATTCAGTCGTCCGAACAGGCCAAGTTCGGGTTGAACTCCGAACTTCCGAACCGCGTTTGCCCATCCCTAGTAGCAGTAGAGGTCTTCCTTTGGCCTTGTCCATACATTATGATTACAGGTACAATACTCCAAGATAAAGAGATATTTATTTACCCATTGGTATCTCTGATCATTTGAATGCTTGGAAGCATGTGGTAAGCTACTGTCATCAACTTTGTCCCGACAGCAAAGAAGCTGGCCCTCAAAGAGATTTAATGAGACCCTATGGAACATCATCTGAAAGAAGATAGTAATGTATCCGGCTCCAATTATCCCACTTCTATAAAACCATCCATGGAGCTCCTATCTTATAATTGGGAAGGCAATCTGGCAGGAATGTGAGATTATACTGCTGGACAGACTAACGCCCACAAACAGGCCAGATATGCCAATTAGCCCAGAAACTCTGGCTTTTAAGACTCCATAAAAAGATTTTGATATGCCCACTGCGAAAGCAGAGCTGCCATTAGACAGCAGACAGATGGCAGGAAGAAACATCCTCGGCTCTGTGGCTTCCTGGAGACAGTCTGCTCACAGTGAGGGAGGTTCTTAAGGGGCAAGAAAGGGAGGTGAAGTTAAATATTAAAGAAAATCTTTTGATTGTAAGACTAGTTGGGCAGAGGAATAATTTCCAATGGGAGTTTCCATCACTGGGAGATTTTAAAAATAGGTTGGATAAGCATTTTCCAGGGATAATTAATCCTACCTCAGTGAAGGTGAGATGGATTATCGAGTGCAATTTTCACCCATTAAAGTCAATGGGAATTTTTGCCATCAGTTTCAATGGGTTCAGGATGGTAGTCATGGACTGTATGACCTTATAGGACCCTTAAAGCCCTATGAGTCTGTGCAAATGAAATGAAAACTAGAAAAACTGGAAAATGAAATCCAAACTGAAATGGAAACCAAACCAAAACTGAGATTAATGTATCTCAGCCTGAAATTAAGGCTGCGAATCACAAGCTTGTGGACTTTAATGTGGCTTCTTGGGAGTAAGTGATTTGTGGATTGTGACTTAAAAGTATTCAATCAGAACTAAAGCTTTCACTAGAAAAGGTTGCGGTTTCTTAGGTTTGAGGATTTGGAGAGGGGCGGGTGTGTGTAGTGATGCTATCCCTCTATTCTCACGGTCAGCAACACATTGGGTATTTTTAGATGTGATGAGCGAAAAGCCCACCACGCTCAAACCCACCCCAGGGTGAGAGTCCTCATCCTGGGGTGGGGGTAAGTCCCGCCGCCGAACAAACGTTCAGGGGCGGAGCAGATGTGACACCCCAGCCCGTAGCCATGCTGGGGTAAGTGTGGCCATGGGCCGGGGTGTCACATCTGAAAATACCCATGGATACATCACCAATAATGGTCCTATTTTTAAAAAAATTATTTTTAAACTGATTTAGCTTCATCAATGGCAAAGACTTTGTAAACAATTGTGAGGTGGTTTAAACTACATCTGGTCATAAATTGAAATATCACCCCACCCACCCACAAAAAATAACCCTGTTTTTTAAATTTGCTTTTGAAATTAAAAAAATAATAATTAAAATAAAAATAAAAAATGTGATCGAACTTTGGGTGAACATTTTGAAGATTCGTGTGAATCCTGTAGTCATCTCATATCCAAACCGAGGCCCTTCTGACCCTGTGGTTCTACAGTACCCTACTATGATGCCCTAACAGGGCTAGACTTGCTTCAGGTCAACCCAGGGCAACCATTCTGGGTCCTGATCTTTCCAGGGCCCCACAGTGGTCCCTGTTTTCATTCCCACCTAGCAGAGCCCCAAACATGGCCTCCTTTAGGACTCTGTGGAGGGTGCCCCGAAGGGAAAGGGAGCACAGGGGAGGGACTGCCATGGGTTCTGCATTTTATCTTTGCTCGGGGCCCTGCAAATTCGAAGGCTGGCCCTGTGCCCTAAGGATTTTGCTGTGGACGCACAAGACAATTTAAGAGGGAGCACGTTGCCTTCCAGGATTAGGGATCGCATGGTTGGCATTCAGAAAACTGACCAAGTTATGGAAAAGTAAGAACGAGAGCATGAGCTGGAAGACAAAAATCTAGGCTGGTGATATCCAGCTGGTGATGTTCTGCCCCGTTTGTGTGGCCAGTTGCGACACATGGTTGTGAATCCTGGACATTTAAAGTGATTATGACTAGGTGGCTACAGGCATTCAAGAAGAACAACATTTCTTGCATGCTAAGAATTCCTTGGGTAGCTAAAATGACAAATGATGAAATATTAGTGAATGCTGGAGAAAACAGATGTCTACTTGATTCAATCAAAATGCACAAATGTTATATTGGCCACATGATGCTCAGGGATAGATCTTTTGAAAATCATCAAGATGGTTTCCAGTATGAGATGATGAGGCAGACCCCATACATAGAGCATAGTTGCAGGACTTAATGGACTGGTCAGGACTGGCCATCTGTAGTTTAGAGTATAAGGCTCATGATGAGACTGAGGGTATTTTCAGACGTGATGCTGGCCGTTGGCCCCGTACCGGCACCACCGGCTTCGTTCCCCGCCGGGGTCACCCCGTAACGGCACAACAGACGTGCCGGGGGGATCCCGGCGGGGAAAGTAGGAGGGGCCGGGGCCGCGCGGCGCAACGTGCGGCCGCATGGCCCCGCCCCCTCCACACACCCCGCCGCCCGCCCTCCGAGGAGACGGGTGGGCGGCGGGGCCAATGTGGCCGCCACGTCCGGCCGAACGTGCCACGGCCCGGGATCCCGCCGGGGATCCCGGGCCGTGGCACGCGGCCAGACGTGACTTTTCCTTGGTCACGGCCTGGGGTCCGTTTGACCACGCTTCCCGGGACCTTCCCCCGGCTAGCCCGGGAAGCGTGGTTCAAACGAACCCCATGTGGGGATTGACCGTGGCCAACATCTGGCGCGCCGCGAAAAGACGTACGGGACACGGTGACCACAGTGGGTATTCACCGTGGTTCACCGTGTTCACGTAACGTCTGAAATCACCCTGAGTGGCAAAGACTTTTCCATATTGTTACCAACCTTTTCTAGAAAGCAACTGAGGAACAAGAAGCTGTACTTCATATAGTGATAAGTATGCCAGGTAGAGTTAAAGGGGGAAGGAACTTTTACAAAACTAAGCAGTTCTATGAACTCAAATTAATGAAACCAACTTCCTAATAGGGTGATGATACTAAGTAAGTGTATGTCACTGGGATTTTTTTTGCTACAAAATGGGCCATCTCTCCCCTCCAGGTGCACCAATTATTTTGAAATCTGGGGTCTCTACTCACCTTTGGGCCTTCTGCCCATCTCCCAAATTTGTCTGAAATTGGCCTGTAGGATCAAAGGTTATGATGGGACACACAAAGTGAGGCCTACGCCTTCTTGCATGGGAAACCAAGGTTAACAAAATGTTGGGAGTGTATCAGACAGTTCTGTGAATCAGAATGAGACTAAGGCTCAGTCCAAAAGATGGCTGCACTTCTAGTCCGATATAAGAGTCGGGTATTACGGTTCACTGACCAGAGTGCTGGTGGGTCCAGGCAGGAAAGCAAAGGTTTTAAGCAGGAGCGGCCAATATGTTGACCGTGAGTGGCATTTGTTGTAGTCCGTGATTCTCAGAGGGAGCAGGGTCATGCTGCAAAGGGGTGTGGTGAAGGGGTTCCCCTCTCCTCTTTCTGAGTGTTGTGATGTCACAATACTCAGAAAGGGTATGGCCATGCCAGAAAGGGGTGGGGCACAGGGTTTTCCCTCACTTCCCCAAAGTAGACTGCCCTACATTGACTTCTTGGCACAGTAAATCCTGTGCAGGTTAAGTCTGGCCTCTCCTGTTTTTAGAGGGATGCCAGGAGTGGGTGAGAATTCCTGTCCACTCACACATCCAGGGTTATACTGGCTTGGAAATCAGAGAAGCAAAACCCAGATAGGGAAAACAGTGTTGTGCCTCACACTATGCCTAGAGGAATAAAGAAGAGTAGCAAAGAATACCCTGAACAGGAAGGGGAGAGTTTCCAAGCACATGAGAGGTCGGGAAAGAGACCGGAATCCTTGGGCTGTGTGATGAAGTTATAAAACATCTTCTAAAAGTGTCACATGGCTTCCCCCGTGATGGGGAAGAATGTATGTTCCAGAATGTAGTTAAACCTCAGTGCTTTCCCCTCAGGGGCTAGAGATCTGTGACACTGCCATAAGATCAGAACTCCTCATCTGGGTGGGTGGGAAAGGACTTGGGAGCTTTGAGTTTTATTTATTGTGGGGAGGAGAGGAGAGATGAGGAGGGTTCAGTCTTAATATCAGAACAACAACGGCAGGAGCTGACAGTATTGCCAGGGGCATAGCTGGGTTGGAATGGGTCTTGGTGCAAAAGATGGGATGCCCCCCACCCTCACCTGGTGGCAGGGGATCCATCTGCGCCCTTGAAGTATTGCCCATTTAGGGGAACAGGCTCCTGCACTGACCTGAGGTGAACACCAAACTTGATGAATTCTGAATATTCACATTTCTTTTAGCAAAGCAAAGATTAAAGCAATTTTCTCTTCCATCTTCAATATTCATTTTGGTTCCTCCGTTCAGTATTTCGGTCCACTTGTTTTTTTTGGTATTCATCGCTTCAGTGCTCTGTTCCTTTGGGTATTTCATTCTTTGGTACTTTGACAGCACTATTTGGTTTGAATGGGGATGTGATTGGTTCCTCTCTGTGATGGAATGCAGCAGAAAGTCACAAAAGTACCAAAGAATAAAGAACAAAGGAACTGAAGGTAGCCAGTCCTGAAGCACTGAAATGACAAAGAAACAAAGCAACCCGTTTTATGAAGGGGAGGAAGATGTACTTAGATATTCATTCATAGGAAAGCATATTTGAATTTTCTTCACAGATACAAAAATGCCCCAAATGTGATCCTTGTTCCCAGCCTTCTCCCAACCCTCTTTGTGCTTCCTCCCTGTCCCAGCCATAATCCTAGACCCACACAATGTTATCTTAACCCTAACCTCAACTCTGTGCCCCATCAGTGCCACAATCCTAGCCCTATGCCTCCACCATGAGTAGGCCTGAAATGAATTATTGAACCACAGTCCTACTTCAACAAATTCATTTTTATTCAAATTCATCCTTGTTTGTGGTTTCAAATCATCGTTTCAGTTCTTTGCATTGGTAGCTTGGTCCCTTGTTCAGTTACTTTCTCACTTCGTTTGTGTGGTATTTTGGTATTCCTCACTTCGTTACTTCCAGATTTCAGTATTTTGATATTTGGTACTTTGTGTCTTTGGCAGTACTATTTGGTGGGTTCTTTTGAAAGTGACTGGTCCATCTTTGTGACACAATACAGCAGAAAGTCACAGAAGTATCAATAAGAAATAACCAGAGTAACTGAATTCATGAAGTACCCGATACAGAAGCAGCATTGTTTGTACAGCGGTGGCGTGTGTGTGGGTGTGTGGGTGTGCTCCTGCATCCCCACCCACCTCCAGCCATTGTCCCTGCACGGAGCAACCGGGCTCCATGCGGGGACATGCATGGGGGCATGGGGGTTGGGGGTGTGCCCGTGCACACCCGCCCCCTCCTATACCGCCCTTGCAGTGCTACGTCCATGGACCGCACACACACACACACCCCGCCCAGCTGTGGCCCATTTAAAAAAGGCCAGTGAGGAAAACATATTCAGATATTTGTTCACAGGAATAAATGTGTGAATTACCTTTGTGAAGACAAAAATATATCTTCATTTCTGTCCTTTTCCTTTCGGAGATTGTAAAGACAGCCCCTAAGCATTTGCAGGGTCATGCCTAAGGGGGCAGGGGTAAGTCCCTGTAAAGGTGCATCCCTGAGGAGCAGGCTAGAGATGGCATGCACTTTTCAAAGGTATTTGAGGCCCAGCAAAGAAAGGATGAATGTGCTTGCAGTGAGCAGCAAGAGGGCCAAATCAGGTAATTGGGGTGGGGCTTATAAAGAGCAGTAGGCGGGGCCTGGTGCAGAAGATGGAAGGGGTCCCCTGCTACTGGGGCAATTCCCTCCAGTGTGCATATTCATTCTACATGGGGGGGGGGGGGGGGGGTGGCAGGCACATGGGCCCAGGTACAGCTGTACCCTATAGCTACATCCCTGAGCAGAGCCCAGTAACAGACAGGCCACCAGGGAGAAGGCTACAGGCAGCAGCTGAGACCTGAGGGACAAGTAGACCTTTGCTATTGCAGCTGGCTCGTTGGCTAAAGGCCAAGACTGGCTGAGGGAGTCATGGACAGCAGTACAAGGGGGGTACATAGCTGGCAGCCTCCTGCTCTGCAGGAGGGAGAGGTTGGGAGTCAGCGAGAGGGCTTGCCAGGGCCGGCCATAGGGAAGGTAGGGCCTGAGACAGGGTGCACAGTCAGGGTAAAGGGGGTGGGGTGGGGGCCAGAGCGAGAATCTGCACAGAGAGTTGTGTGGGTGCTGAAAGAAATCAGCAGGAGTTGCAGGGGCATGGCATCCCCCCACCCCCCCCAGGCACTGGCCGTGGCAGGAGCCATAGGGGGTGTAGGGGAGCAGTGTTTCCCTTGCTGTCTCTGCAGGAAGCGCCTGCTGAGGGGGTTGAAGACGAGAGCCACCCTGTACCACTTCCTCCTGTGTGTAGTTATCCCACAATATGCCACTTCTATGGCTCCTGCCGGGCCAAGGGAGATAGGCCTACCCTCTCCGCCCTGGCCCAGGCCTTGCTCCCCCACTTGGACACAGGAGCTCTCCGGATGGGTCACCAGCTCAGGAGTGGCTACCCACCTGGAACCACCTTGGAGCCCTTTTCTCCACAGAGCCCGAGGCCACAGCTCCTCCTGGCCTGGTCTAAGGTTGGGCCTTATGCTCAGCCTCTAATTAAAGGGACAAAGTTAGTGAGCTTGAGGACTCTGAGCTGTGTTGGGACTGTGTTATAAATATGAGCACTTGGTGATGAAAAACCCCAGCGTGTCATTAGTACTTTGGGGAATGGATCAAACTCACCATGCCTGGCCCACCTGTTACAAAGGTTCTGCACCAGAAAACCTACAATGAACCTCCCTCTGAAAGGGAAAATAAGCTCAGAATGGCAGGAAGGCAAGGAAAGCAAAGTCCAGAAACCCAGGAGCACCAAGATCCCACCCTCTTCCTTTCAATTTCCCAAACAATTTCCTAATCGGAGCTGTCTGTCTGGAGTTTATTAGCAATTCACAAAGCAAGAGGAAATAGTGAGTCTTGAGCCCCTGCTCTAATGGAAGGAGAGGAGCCATCTCCAAACCCGCTCCTTTTGTAGCTGAGCGGCAGATAAAACCACAGAGGAAACATCTAAGGGACACCAGCCCTTCTCTCTGGCAGGCAATGTCTGCCTGAATCTAGAAAAAAAAACCTCTTTCATTCGGGTGAGTTATGAAAAGGGAGAATGAGACAGAGGAATCTTTCCTCTTCCGAAATGATTACATATTAAACCAAGTTGTTCTATTCAACAGGCACCCGAAATAATGAAACCTGGAAATGTTCCAAGTAAGTCAATGGGATTGATTTATTTTTTGCTACAAAAATGGCCACATCTCCTCTCCAGGTTCACCCATTGTGATGAAATTTTGTATCCCTGCTTACATTTGGGGCTTTTTGCCCCTCTCCTAAATTTGGCTGAAATTTACTTGTGGGGTCAGAAGTGATTATGGGGCATACACAAATATTTAAACAGAGCATAGGCCAAGGGGTGGGGTGGGGAAGGGACCTCAGGCTTGAGGGCCAAATGTGGCCCATGGCTAGTTTTTATTTGGCCCATTTCTAGTTCCTGGATCTGGCCTCTGAATCTAGTTCCTGCCCTCAATCACCGAAAATGTGAAGTCAGGGGAAGGTTGTGGAGATGAAGGCATGCATTTGAGGGCAGTAGGGGGGTGAATCCATGGCACATATCTATGATCTGGACCATCCTGGATCCATCCTAACTCCACTCCTGGTCCAGTTCTTGCCTCTACTCCCAGACCCAATCCTGTCTCTGCGCATGCCTCGACCAGCTCCCAAAGTCTACCTATGTCCGGAACCACCGGAACTTACAGATACACAATGAGCCTGTAGAACTCATTGTCATAGAATGTGACAAAGTCCAACAGTATAAGTGGATTCAGAGCCTTCAACGACGCGCTTATTACAATGGGAGAACCGGAGGTTATGGAAGCCCCTGCTTGTCCGGTTTCGTGGGATCAGTTTCAGTGGGTATCATCTGCTGATATGGGGGATGTTCTTGGGCAGTCAGAGCCACCTTTTGCGAACTAGACCCATGCCCGTCCTGGCTGGTTAAGTCCAGTCAGGACAGGAGACATGGGGGCCATTGCTGGCAGGGGTGGTCAATACCTTCTTTAGGGAGGGCAGAGTGCCAAGCCACCTCAAAGAGGGGGTGGTGCAGCCTCTGTTCAAGAAACCATCATTTGACATTGACTCCCTTGCCAACTATTGGCCAGTCTCTAACCTTTGATGATGATGATGATGATTGATGATTAACAAGCATTTATATAGCACCAGCAATGTACCTGGCGCTTTACAAAGTAATTGGATAGACACGGTCCCTGCCCTGGGGCTTACAATCTGAGAGACGGGGAGAGGGTGGGGTGGGGAAGGGAGACGAAGGAAAGAGAACAGAGGGAGAGACAAGGAGTATAACATTCATGAGGATGCGAGGTCCCAGGTGCATGCGCTTGGCTTAGTTACATCAAGAATTATGGCTGGTTGGTCCATGTGGTGAGGATATGACTATGCAGATCTTAGGTAACAGATTGTACTGGATGGAGGGTATCAGCAGGAGTTAGGTGAGGGGAGCAAGAAGTCGGGGACGGCAGAGTGGAAGAGGTGGGTCTTGAGGAGGAATTTGAAGGTATGAAAGGAGGGGGCGAGGCGGATGTGGGGGGGAGGGCTTTCCAGGCATGGGGGGCAGCTAGGGAGAAGGGACGAAGGTGGTTAGGGAAGCAGGGGAGGCGTGGGAGGGCGAGAGAGGGGACAGAGGAGGAGCAGAGTTCATGGACTGGAGTACGGAGGAAAATTAGCGCAGAGAGGTAGGGGGGAGCAAGGTTGTGAAGAGCTTTATAGGTGAAGAACCTTCCCTTTTTAGGGACGGTTACTGAATGGGTGGTGGCTTGGCAGCTACAGGAGCATCTGGACCGCATCAGTTTTCTAGATTCCTTGCAGTCTAGATTTCGCTCAGGCTATGGCACTGAGATTGTGCTTGTGACTTTGGTCGATGACCTCTGCTGTGAATTAGATAAGGGTCAATCGACCCTGCTGATTCTGTTAGGTCTGTTGGCTGCATTTGATACCGTTGACCATGAGATGTTGGTTACTCGCTTGTGGGACCGTGTTGGGGTGGGCGGGACTGTTCTTGAATGGTTCTATTCCTTCCTGGCCGGAAGAACCAGTGTGTGGTGCTCAGTGAATATTCTTCGTCTCCTCGAGACTTTTCATCTGGAGTCCCATAAGGTTCCATTCTGTCCCCTCTCCTGTTCAGTGTGCATATGCAGCCACTGGGCGAGGTCATGAGGAGGTTTCATGTTTGGTGTCATCAATATGCTGATGACACCCAACTCTGCCTCTCTTTTTCATCCGACCCAGACCCAACAGTCTCGGTGTTGACTCAGTGTCTGGCGGCTGTGGGGGACTGGATGAGGTGATGCTAGTGGGGAGGGCTGTGGGGGTGGCGTCCCCTGTCATTGATGGGATCCACGTTCCGCCCCCCCCCCCCCCCCCCCCCCCC
>QEPC01003729.1:663405-693460 GCA_003113815.1 Sphenodon punctatus
CAGCCCTGCAACATGCATAAATAACCACCAAGGGTGGTTAGTGTCATGTCTGTTTTCACCCACGGTCTCTGCCTGAGAGCTTGACATTTCAAAACTTGGAGTTAATAGTCATTTTTGATATGTTGAAATTTTTGTGGGGAATGAAATTTCTATGAAAGTTTTGAAAAATGTCATTATTGCAATGACTTTTAAAAACAACAACAAACCCCCTGAATTTGAATTTAGATTCCCAACTCCCTACAAAGTGGATGCAGTTCTACTTGAGCCGCACTGGTCTATAGAGGCAATTGGGTCAATAAAAGCACCGGGGGGTGGGGGGGCGGAGTTGTGGGATAGATTGTGGGGGTAGTTCGACTTCAAGCTTTTATCTGGTCAAAAATTCATATAATAATATAATAGGGCTAAAAGGGACCTCAAGGGCAATCCAATCCAAGCAGCCTGCGTCAGACCAATGGTTCATCTAGCCCAATACCTTGTCTCCCACAGTGGACAACAGTGCATACTTCAGAAGGAGTGTATAAAACCAGGGCATATATGGAGCGCCCCATCCTCTGTTGTTTAGTCCCAGCTCCCAACAGTCAAAGATCTTCTCCTCTGACCAACCAGCACTGTTACCCCTTGCACTAAAACCTGCACTCTACTTAGGACTAGATCCAAAGTGTCTCCTTCTCTTGTTGAGTCCAGGACAGCAGCTCCAGGAAGCAGTCATTTATGACAACTAGAGATTTTTATCTCTGCATCCCACCCCGAGGAGACAGTCACCCAGTCAATATGAGGGTAACTGAAATGGCCCATTATGACTGCGTTTCTGACTTTAGTAGCCTGTCTAATCTCCCTTAGCATTTCACAGTCAGTCACACTGTCCTGGTCAGGAGGACGATAGTATAGGCCGACCGCTATACACGGAATTTCTATCCGCAGAGATTCCATAGTACTGTTTTCTTCCTTACAATGTTAATCCTGATTGCCTCAGTGTTGTCTCTTACATATAGCACCACCCCACCACCAGCTCGATCTACTCTGTCATTTCAATATATTTTGTATCCTGGTAATACCGTGTCCCGTTGGTTGTCCTCATTCCACCAAGTCTCTGAGATTCCGATTATGTCTATATCCTCATTTAACGCAATGCACTCTGATTCTCCCATCTTACTTCTAGCATTTGTGTATAGACATTTAAATGTATCCTTTTTATTTTTAATCAGTTTATTGTAAGTATTTTATTCTCTGTAAAGCACCAGGTACATCGCTGGTGCTATATAAAAGCTAATAATAATAATAATAATAATAATAATAATAATAATAATAATAATAATAATAATAAATAAATAAATAAATAAATAAATAACTGTTTTAGTTATTTGGGGATCAGTAGAGTTTGTCTGTTGCAAGGTAATTTTCACCTGACTCCCTTCTCCCCTGTTACTAAGTCAAGCAGGGATACCCTTCAACTTTATAAATGTATCCCTGTCTCTTGTCCATCCCAGATTGTCAGCCCCCTGAGGCAGGGACCTGGTGGTCTATAATGAATGATTGGTCAGTGCCAGGCACTTGCTGTGATAATTATTAATAATCATTATTCAGACAGCTGTCTAAAAATGCAAATTATGAATATCCCTGAGTATATGAAAGCACTTGTGTCCCCTAACCCTTGCTCTAGTATTTGAGAAGTCTCCCCCTCTCGGCATGGTGGATGATTTTGATAAGACTATTTTATCCCTCCGCAATCTCCTTTCCAGTGGAGAGAGATTCAGATTTGACTCCCTGCCTTTGCTTTTCCCTGAGCATCTCTCAGCCCGGGCTCGGCTTCTCTAGTGCCGTTTCTAAAAAGGAGAGATCGTCTTTCCTGCAGGGGGTTAACCCACCAAGGCAGACTGGACGGAGCTGGGTTTCTGCCGAGGCGTTGAGCGAATAATCCCCCGCCTCCCCCCGTGACAGTGGGCTCTCGGGTGGCGCGCCTGGCCGTGTAGGAAGTGTGCGGCAGTACATGACGCTTTCCTGCTGCCCTGCTGGGCACGGTTTCCGTTCTCCATCAGCTTAGCAGCAACAGCAGCAGCGGCGGCAGCTTAGAAAGCCAGGCTCCCCCTCTGTCTCCTGCGCAAGGCTCCACTGGTGAGTGTCTCTTACAAAGCCGTTTGCATGGGGAAGGAGGAAAGCTGACCTGGAGGTTTGGGGGTAGAGAGTGCATTCCCAGTGCCACCCTGTTTAGCCTCCTTGTTGACGTTAGGAGGATGCCAAAGCCCCAGGGGCTTTCGCCTGCTTGCCCTGCTGCTAAAACCCCGACACCTGCACTTGGCATGAGCTCTGCGTGTCTTTGCATGTGGTTATTGACACGCTAGCTGGGCTGATGCAGGCGATACTTCGTGGGCTTCGAGAAGGGAGTCATTCCTCCCTCCCCATGTGAGCATCACAGCCATGGATGTCAGACTGAGCATGGGGTGGCCCAGCCACCCTCTGCTCTCTGCAGGTTAGCTTGACAGCAGGGTCATGTGGGAATGTGCGGGGGATGCAGAATTGATAAGCCTCATCCCCCATCTGTATAAGTGTCCTTGTTTAATGTAGATCTCATGGCACATTCAAAATAGGCTGTCCAGCCCCCTCTCCAGTAAGCCGCTTAAAGAGGCCGGGAACTCCAGTTTAGGGAGAGGGAATCGGGGATTGCTTGGGGGCTGTGGGGTGAGGATAAGGCAGGAATCCCCTTTTGGATGCCCCCCCAAAGGCAGAGCTCTGGAATCTGGATGCCCTACATTGCTTCCTTTTCTCTGCCGCCTAATGCCCCCCTCTGCCTGGCAGCAAAATGCCAACATCCCCGGGCTGACTCCTGTCCAGATGCTACCTGTTGGCTCTACCCATTGCCTGCTCCCACCATGGCACATCATGTCCTTGCAGCCACATAGACACGTGTCTTTGCCATAGCAACCACGCGGATGAGTGCTAAATGGAAAAAGACAGGTGGGAACCGTGACCCAGTTGCAAGTGGCTCTGCAAGCCACGGGGCCAGTTCTCATTCTCAAACCACTTTGACAGCGACATAGCTCCCCATGGGCTTTATTGGGGTGGTTCCTGATTTATGCCAGAAGGTGGGGAGGAGAAAAAAAGACTCAGGCCTGCTGTTTGCAAAATTAACCCCTTGTAGCCTCTCTGTTCCAGAATATAGGGCTTGGTTGTCTCTCCAGAGACATATCAGCCAAAGCTAAGGGCAGGGTGCTGGGTATTCTGCGTTTACATCATTGTGGCAGCCTGGGGTCCTGGCTAAAGGGGCCTAAGGTTGAGCAGAGAGGTGGAGGTACAGGGGCTCATCTAGGGGAACTGAGGAGGGAGTACTGCAAGGGGTAAGGGCAAGCCACCTCAGTCTTGTTTAGCTGAGCTCCCTTACAGCCAGCACTAACACTGACTCCACCTGTCAAATCCTAACTGTCACTGAGACCTCTTAAAGGTACACTACATACACTGCATCTTACCGTCAATACAGTTCCACGGGGGCTTAGCTAAGGGTTTCTTTTGGGGCACTGTGAGGTGATTGGGCAGGTGCACAATTAAGGGGATCCAGGGGAGTGCAGAGACGTAGATCGGAGGCTCACCTGTCCACTTCATGGTTCTCTCTCAGACCCCTTAATCTGAGTCCCCATGCTAATGCATTGGCGGTAAAAGGGTAGGGTTCTGCTCAGGTCAGAAATGTGGGCCCAGGCCAAGTGTGACTGCATTGTGCTTGATCCTAATGCTACAGGGATCCTGAAACCTGGGCCCCATGTGTCCCAGTGGCCCTGCCTCTCAGAGTGCCATGGCATCACAGCAATCCATAAGAGGCGGGGCTATGTCAGAGAGTGGTGGGGCTAAGATATTTCCCCTGTACCTTTCTAAGATGGCTCCTTGCCCCCTATGGAGCTTCATGTGTACAGGGAGGCGGTGGCTTGAGCTTGAGGGGCTTGGGTGGGAGTGCACCCGACCCGGCCTTAACCTGAGGCCTACAGGACCAGTTGAGTCCTGCTGGGTGGCAGGCCTCTATAGGAGGGAATAGCTAAGACAAGAGCTCTATGATGCTAGTGGACAGATTGTCTGTCCATCTCGCAGAGCTCCCACCTCAGACCTCCCCTATTGTCAACATTCCCCCGTTGCCTCTGACGGCACCCACTTCCCACTGGAGTAAATGCTGCTCAAGTAGTGTTGCCACCTTCCTCAGGGAGAAACCTAGAGGGGTGGTGGCGAGAGGAACTATGTTGGAGAGGGTGGGGCAAAGGGGTCATCATGCCCCCTTCTGATTTAACCCCACCCCTTATGGAGAATCTTGACACCACAACACTTTGAAGGGAGCAGAGCCACATCAGAAAGGCGAGGCAAAGGGGCTGTTACATCTCCTTTCTGATGTAACGCCATGCTTTTGGAGCATCTTGACATCACAATGCTCTGTAGGGGTGGAGCTACATTGGAAAGGGGGTGGGGAAGTCCCTATGGTTTCCTCCCTTTCTGACATGGTCATCCCCTGCTGCTTCCAGAAGCCCCAATTCTCCAGGTTAACATGGGCATCCCTGTGGCTGACTTGGAGAAATTGGGGCTTCTGTGAAGTCTGGAGACTAAGGCACTTTCTGACATTCGTTAATATGCACCCTTTGGCGCTGTGGGGAAGTCTGGGACTCAGATGACCCGCAGCTTCCGTCTCATGAGAAGGGCAAAAGTGCAGATCTTTGCCGGCAAACATGCAAATCCAGCAGGGTAGTGAAATCCTACTCTGCTGGATGCGCATGTTTGCCAGCAAAGATCCGCACTTCCACCCTTCTCACGAGACAGAAGCTGCTCAACATTCGAGTCCCGGGCTTTCCTGTGGTGCTGAAGGCTGCGTATTAATGAACATGAGAAAGCGGTCTAGGTCAAAACCCAGAGTCTCCAGGTAAAACCCTTATGCTCAAGGCTTGTAGCATTTGGAGCCTGTTCCTGTGTGGATCCTAGCTCCATTTTGTCTCCTTGGCTCAACCAATTCATTTCGTTCAAGCTTCTGTTGCATTCGCTGTGCAAACAGTTCCTTATAATATATCTCACATGCAAGTTTGCTTGGGGAGCTGAGGCTAGAACTCTGGTCCCTCGGCTCTAGAATACAGACTTCTCAGCAGCTGAGTTTCTCTAGCTTGCAGTGGAGGATCCCTTATTATCCCCACAAGCTGCAGCACAAATGGACATTGTTAAATACTTACACAACCCCAAAGCTTGGATGTTACACTTAGCAGCTCTCCTGCAAAGTGTGTTGGGAAGTTCACGCCTAGATCTTGACCCAAGCTCTGCTGCGTGCGTTCATCGCAAGCAAAGGCAGCATGGCCTAGTAGTTGGGCTGCACATCTATGACCATGGGCACAAACAAATGAAGGGCCCATCTCTGAGAGGCACACCTGCTGGGCAGGGCTGGCCTCACCACAGGGTGATTGCCCCCGACCCCACTCTTTCCAGGGGCTTCACAGTGGCTCCTGTTTTCACCAGGGCAGAGTGTGGGGCCTCAAACATGACCACCTTTAGGACCCCGCAGAGGGTGCCCCCAATTGGGGAGGGACCACCAGGGGTCTCACATTTTATCTTTATTCTGGGCCCCACAAATTTTAAGGCCGGCCCCGCTGCTGGGAGAGGCACCCTAAATGAGTAGCAGCTGGGAAGCTGCGCTTTGCTTCCTGCTTAAAGGGCCAATGGCCACTCTGACCAGGCTATAAAACTGCTTGCTGTAGGACAAACGCCAATCTCTGTTAAGGTGCTAGAGTTCAGATTAAACCACATCTGCCTAGAACAGAAGTCTGGTACCTTCCTGTGAAGAACTGGGTGCTGCCAATCCATGTTGAAGATGGGACCCTAGCATTCAGTCTAGCAAATCCTGCTGATTTCAGTCAAGTTAAAAGCAAGGAGCCAGGAACTGTGTGGAGAGCAGTAACTTGGCTAAGGTCATTCCTTCTATTCTACACATTCGTTACATATTTCTCTTCTGTTCTCTCTCTCTCTCTCTTTCTCTCCTGCAGTTTGGAGGTAAAAGGATGTTTGCAGTACACCAGCCAGACATTCCTCTGAACTCCTTGTTCCATGAGGGGACACTAGACTCCGTGTTGGGTACGGCCTTCCTTGGGGAAAGAGAACTCCAGCCAGACAAGAACCTTAACTTCGTGGGAGAAGCGGCCTATGACAGCAACGAGAATTGGAGCCAGATGGCATCTGGGACCTGGCTGGAGGGAAGCCCAGAGCAGCTAGAAAACACGATGAAGACGTCCGATAATCTGGTATTATTAGTTCAGAGACAGAAAGCAAAGGGAAAGCTGAGGAACACGCCTCAGGGGCTGAAGTCAGATGGGATCTGCCTCTCCTCCAAAGAAGACATCCGCAGCCCCCCTGAGGGAGCCGAGGTCAGTGGCTCAGAGCTGGAGAAAGCTGCTGCTGAGGAGACGGGCAAAGAGTGCAAGAAGTCAGTCGGCTCCCCCTTAGAGGACAATGGTTATGCCAGCAGCTCCCTCAGCATCGACAGCCCTGATAGCAGCAATGGAAATGCCTGGGAGGCACCCCCTGGTGGCCCTGAAGACTGTGGGGGAAAGTGTGAATCTCAGCTGCCAGATGCCGTTCCCAAAACTTCCCTCACTACAGATGCCATCTTCCCTGCACTGGCTGAGGCAGTCCAGAACCTCCAAGACAAGGAGAAATTCAAGGAGCAAGAGAAAGAGAAGCACCATATCCACCTGGTGATGTATCGTCGCCTGGCCTTGCTCCGTTGGATACGCGGCCTCCAACAGAAGGTGGTTGACCAACAGAACCGGCTGCAGGAGAGCTTTGACACCATCTTGGACAACAGTAAAGAACTCATCCGCCACATCCAGCAGGGTGTGGTTTGCACCAAGGATCCAGCTTGTGCTGCCCTGTGAAAGACATTCACCTCTCTGCCCCATCCTTCTCTGAATCCCTCAGTCGTTATTCTGATCTCCATGGGAGTTTCACCTTAGTAAGGAGGCGTACAGAGCTTTGCAAATCAGCCCACGTTCTGCATTGGGGGGAGGGGGGGGGCTTGTTTTTGTGGGACTCTTTTGCCTTCTTATGAAGTTCATGTGGGCCTCTCATGACCATAAAGTATGAGGACACCATGCCTACCCAATGGTGTGTAGTATTTCTGAGGAGGTGCAGGCTAGAAGCTCATTTCAGTCCATTGTAATGCATGGCTCAAGCTGATAAATGCAAGTGAAGGACCTGAAATATTCCATTGCTAGAGGGAAGGGAACAGGGAAAGGTTGTCCTATCGCTTCCTCTTCTGCTCAGTCTTGCTGCATTTCATACATTCCCTTATTATGCATGATGGACCAAAGGACAGAGCCTCTCCAGTGGTCATAAGATCACCATGAGTTCTGGAACAATCACTAAAGACTTCCTATTGGCTAGTCAGCAGGGTGCATACTGATTGGCTGGAAAGACGTATCGCCTGGTGGATCGTTCCATTGCAAGAATACCTAAGGGGTATCCTTTGCCGTGCATATCAGTCTACTCATCTATCTATTCAGCCAGCCTCCAAGCTCATCTCTGCTGCCATTCTACCTCTATGGCTTTCGCCATCTCAGCCGGGCCAGGGCCTGATCAGCCCAAATCAGTGGCCAAAGGCTCTGAAATCTCACCTCTTCAGCTCTGAAGCCTCAAATCCCCAAAGAGACCAGATCAGAGATTCAAGTGTGTTCTCCTCAACAGGCTCCGAAGCTGTTCCTCATTCCTGTCTGCTCTCATTCCTGGCCCTCTACATCCACCTGGATCCTTTGTACCCCAGTTGGATTGGGCTGGGTTGCACCCATGGTTAGCTGCTGCCTGTTCCAGTCAGCCAGTGGTTCCTCAGGGTCCCACAGCTTCCCTTGCTGCTGCTCTCCTCATGCCTGTCCGTGTGCCCTTGCCTGCTTTTACCAGTCTGCTTTTACCACTGCCAAAGATTTGTCCTCAAATTCAGGCCCATCCCGTTCGGGGTTGATATGCCCCTGAGTGAGGTTGTGGCACATTTTTAACACTCATGTTTACTGAGATTTGTGAACACAATACTGATTAGAGCTGTTGGGGGATTCCCTGTGAAATTTAATTCTTATCTTCATTTTGTGTGGCACAAAATGAGCATTAAGACAATAATTTTATTTGAAATTTGTTTTAAAAATTCAAAAATATTTTTTAAAATGTTTTGAGTTCTTTCCTTGTCTGCAGTTGTGCAAAATCATAATGGTCCCTTCTGGCTCCTTCAGAATAACAAACGTACAAATCTGCAGCTTATTCCTGTGTGTTCCTGCTAAAGAAACCAGCTTCCTGCCCATCCTGTATTTGCCTTGTGTCTTCATCCAACAGCTGGTGGAAAGACTGCGCATATTCTGGGTGCTCTGTGAGAATGGATGGGCTGCATATGCTCGGGGATTGTAACCTGCCACAGTGTGTGATGGGGCTCTGAGCATCAGAGTCCATCTGGTGAGAAAAGGCCTCAGCGCAGCAGTGTTTCAGCAGGAGCCAGAATCCAGCCTTATTCTCACAAGCACTTTAAGACAGGGACGTTTTTAGGCAGAGGTAAAGGAGCATCTTTTATCTAAGGGAGTAAGTACATTATGGTGGCAGGATGCCTCAGTGCTCCCCCCCCCCCCTTCAAGATTGGGAATGTGGGAATCTAGCCCTCAAGTTACCTGCTGCTGCTGTCTGTTGACTCCCCCAGGTCCCAGTCATAGGCAAAAGTCAGGTTTCCACTTACCACCCCTTGGTTTTACTACATTATCTCCAGTTCTGGGTGAAGGCCTGATTTCTCTGGTCTAGTCATGTAGTCATTTGGAAAGGGGAGGGACAAATAAGCTCTTTCTCTCTCTCTCCCTTTCTGATGTGGTTCTGCCCCCGGCAGAGTTTCATGACATTGCAATGTTCTGAAGTGGGCATGGCCACATCCGAAAAGGGGAAAGCGAATCTCTTCACCCTGCCTGCTTTTGACATGGTCTTACCCCCTTCAGGACAAAGCCCAAGGGAAGGTAGCAACCCTAGGCACAAGTAATACTTGGACCATCTTGGAGGCACCTGAAGGGTCCAGCCACCACAACTGGATCCCAGCTTTTCCCCTTTGCTTGAGGAGAGAGGAGCTACCTGCAGTTGGGGAACTGCTTGGATAGCAGGGGAATGCAGTGAAGTTTTTCATGGGGGGGTGTCTCTCTTGGGGCCTTGAGATGATTAAAGAGAAAATATTTAAGCTACAGAGGGGAGTGGCCTAAAAAATCTGATTGTTCCGGGCCTCTCAAAGTCTTAGGCTGCTGTCCACAAGCCACCTACTCCAGAGTAGTCCCACTGAATCCCATAGGGACTTCTCTGAAGTAGTGTTTTGTGGATAGCAACCTTAGAATGGCCCTGCTTTCTCTGAAGCCACAGTGGCGACCAGCAAAGCACCCCCTTCGGCTCAGCATACCTGCATAGCCGCCTGCGCTGACAACAGAGGTGGTTTTGCCTTTCAGCAGTGGAGTGGGTGCTGAAGCGCTTGCCTTGGGTGTATCAAGCCACAGATCCCAGTCCCTGGAAATCACGTGCAGATATGGTGCAAATTCTCAGGATGATGGTGGGTGGCCGGTGCTTAAAGGCCAGGAGATCTGGGTTGGTTTCCCTGTTCTGCCATAGTCTCCTTGTCAGGGGTAAGCTTAGAGTAGGGCTGTCCAACTTCATGGCCACTGTGGGCTGGATCACAGCAATTTCCTGGTGGCCCAGATTACACAAAAATCTTTCATCTTGCTTACCGGCATCCGCTGTTTATAATGCAGGGGTAGCGAAACCCCTTCAACCGTATCAGCGTGAACCATGTGAGATGAACTATGCAGAGCTGGGAGCCATTATTGCACAGCACCCATTTGGAAATTTATACTTTATTTAGAAAATACTGATATCTAATAGATTTGGATTTTAAGGCCATGGGCTAGATGGAACCCTACTGTGGGCCAGTTTTGGCCTGTGGGCCACCAGTTGGACAGCTGTGGCTTAAAGGACCCAAGCTTAGAGGCATAACCCAACCCAGCCTTAATGTAAACTTCTTCCTTGTGGAATGCCAGGACGTCATGGGGTGGGGCATGTCGGAAACAGGGAGGGTAATGCTATGCCCCAAGACTGATAGCCCTGTCCTGCCTCTTGGGGTGTCACAAGGAAAAATACATTGTTTATGAGACACTAAAGAGAGTCCTATCAGTACCCAAGATATCCATATATGGGCCTACTTAAATGCTTTACTGAATTGGGGCTTAGGGTGTGGAGTGTTATCACTTAAACCTCACCTCAAAATTCTTTTCAATAGGTTCAAATTTCATTTGACTCATATCTGCTATTATTTTTTCAAATGCAATGTTCATACAATTTAGATTTTCAAAATTACCCATATAGAGATACATAACTATCTATTTAAAAATTTAAAGTGCAGATTTAAAAAATAAAAACCTAGGTGCCAAATCAGAAAAAAAAAATATCCACCTTCTTGATGCTGTGCTGCTTCGTGTTACGTTTATTTTTAAGTTTAAAGTGGAGAAATTAGCTTTTCTAACCCACATTTATGAAACAAGGAATGTAAAGAGAGTCAGGGATGTATAACTGATAAAGAAAATTTATTTGGTATATTTTTTTAAAGAGTTATTTGTTACATTACATATTATATTCTATTTATACTGGTGAAGGTGGTGTGGTTCTGCGGACAGGAGACCAAGGTAGGATGCTATGTTTTCAGTAAGCTTAGTACTTTAGTCTGCTAGTTCCTGGAAGAAGTTTTGGGGAGGGGATAACTTGGGTCCTTATCGCCATTCCCCACATGCATGAGTCCACAAACACACACTCCCTTGCTGCTGTTAACAACCAAACACACCAGCTTCTGCTTTTATTTCCCCCCCCCCCTCCGATTGCTGCTGCCACACACAGAGAGGCGCACACACAAATTTGCTGTCGCTGCTCCCTCCACTTACACATCCCTGTTGCTGATACAAACACAAACTTGCTGCCACAGCCACACACACACACACAGCTCCTGATAACACCCACATAAACTTGCTGCAACCATCACACACACCTTTTAATTCTCTCTCTCTCTCTCTCACACACACACACACACACCACAAACACCCCCTTAGACAAACAGACACACAGAGTTGCTGTCTGATGGAGACACATACACAAACTTGCTGCCGCCACCACCACACACATAAACATGCTGATGCTACCACACACACACTTGCAACTGCTGATACAAACACACACATACAAACTTCCTGCTGTCCCCATTTACATAAACAGACCCAAGCTTGCTGCCGCTACTCCCTCACAACTTACTATGCACACACTCACTTGCTGCTGCCATGCACATACACACAAATTGCTGCTGCATCATCCCACAAACATGCTGCTGCTGTATCCCTCCTACACTGCTTGCTGCTGCTGCTGCTGCCCCCCATGCATGTATGGGCACATGAATGCATACACACACTTGTTTCTTCCTGCTCCCCCTACCCTCTGTCCAGCATGCACATGGGAGACCTCCTTTAAGACTCTCTCTGAAACAGGCTGCTTAAGAGCATGTCCCATTTTAGAAGGCATCTAGCCTGCAAATGGACAGCAGGAGAAAAAACCTCATGCCACCTGCAACCCGTTAGGAAGATTCTGTCTTCCACATGAAACATCTTGCTACCCTGAAACCTACCAATATGCTCATGTTTGCCCCACGCCCTAGGACCTGCTGCCTCTTGTCTGTATCATTTACATGCACTATATCATGGGCATATTATACACATGAATAAAGATTGTGGGAAAACATTCTATCTGGTAACAGACCTCTTTATTTCCTCTTCATGCCTCTTTACAGCCCTTAAATTCAGCCTGTTGTCTATGTGCTGCATGGAGCTGGTAGAAATTTTTCAAATAAAAGTTTTTTGGTTTGGGGATTTTTTGAGGTTGAAAATAACTTTTTCTTCTGTTGAAAAAATTAATAAAATAGTTTTTGATTCTGTTGCTTTTTTTTTTTTTTTGGCTTGGCAAAATGTGCATTGGTCTGTCATAGGATTTCTTACCATTTCAGTTTTAGACTTCTACAACATTGTAGCTGCTTTGTTTTTTTCATGATTATTTTTGCTTTTCTGAAATTATTCTTCCTTTCATTTTTGCTGCAGGGAAATCTCCAGTTGACTACCTGGAGGGGCGGGGTCCCTTGTCATTAGAGAGAAAGTACTGTCTTAATTTTTTTTTTCAATTCCCCCCCCCCCTTTCCCCCCCTTTTTTTTTTTTTAAAGCCACAAAAAATGTAGAACCCTCCAACAATTCCTATTTTTAAAAGAAACATATTAGTTATACTTTTGTTTACAAAACTCCAACACAAAAGACATTATAGAGTGGCAGGAGACACTTGATCTCGGCAGGGTAAAGGTGTTTAGTGTTGGTTGGGAGGAGGTGTAAGTCTTTTATCAAATTCAAGGAGGCTGCCAGGGGGTGCCTTCTGGTTTACTTTTTGTAAATCCGGTTAGTAGTTTTTAACTTATGACATCTTGAAAATTCAGTGTTAGCCTATGGAGACCATCCTGAGTGTGGAGTGCTTGCAAACGTTCTATGTGTAATGCAGAGACTTTAAAAGCAAACAGTCTTGAATACTGGGGACTACAAATCCCAGCAGGCACTGCTTGCTAGAGCCTCTCAGTGCTGGGGAAAGAGAGGGAACTGTACCTCCCCAGGGGACAGTGTGAGTGCCTGGTCAGCCATGTTTAGAGCTGATCTGGTGGGGGAGAAGAGAGCAAGGCCTGTGGCAGGGAGAAAGCTGAAGGTAATTCTGATCTGATCCTGCACAGCAGGCGCCTCAGCTTGGGGGCCAGGGACGCCAAGATGGCTAAACAACAGAGCTAGAAAATTCCACAGTGATGTTTGGGGTGGCTGATCATTCCCCCTAAACCTGCCCACAGCTACAGAGTGCATGCATTTCAGCGACAGCTCTTCCCCCTCAAAAAACATGGGGTGTCTGGGCTACAGCTTCAATGGGGTGTCCCACTGGAGGAGCATGGCTGGGGCCAGAGCACTGGAGTTTGCCTGGGATGGTCCCAGGCGTAGGAAGAGGGCAGAGGTTTATCCCAGAGATGAGGCTACAGGTGGGATGGAATTGATCTTTCAGCGCTTCTCCTTCTGACTTTCCCAACCCCACTAAGGAATGAGGGGTAAGCAAGTGCTCTGGGCTGATATAGTGGGCATTCTGCAGGAGGGGGGGCAAGGAGATGGTGGGGTCCTGTGCAGAGCAGCCCTGTGGGGCAGAGTTGCAAGTGTAGTCCTCTTGGGAGGACTCTTAAGAGTGCTCCTCAGCCCAGGAATGCAAATCCTATGGGGGATCAGGGAGGGAGGGAGCATGCACAAGCGGGGGGGGGGCATTAAGGGGAAAGAGTGGGGGCAGAGCCTCTGTAAATAGTTTCCACAGTGGGAGTCATGCATGGGGGAGCACTTTACAGGGAGCAGCTTTATTGGGGGTACAGAATATGGAACCCAGTACAGGGGGAGGTCTACAGAGTAGGTAACGTTGTGCAAGAAAGGGAGCTCTGTCCAAGGGGGAGTACAGTGGGGGAGTCTTGTAGAGGCAGAGAGCTGCAGAATAATGGCCATGTGCTGGAAGAGAGCCCTGGACAGAGGAGAACTGAGTGAGGGAGCTTTGTAAAGGGGGAGAGCTGCAGGATGGGCAGCATTATGCCTGGTGAAGAGCCCTGTACATGGGCACAGCAGTATCAGGGAGCCCTGTACAAGGAGTGAACCATCCAGGCGGTCCTGTACAGGGGGAGGTCCTTATAGAAAGCAGAATGGCCAGTGTTGCACAAGGAAAAGAGCTCTGACAGTGGGGAGTAGAGTGGAAGACTCCTGTACAAGCCATGAGCTGGAGAGATCATAGAGAGCAGTTTTGGGAAGTTTGCAATGCTTAAACCAAAGTTGTTGTATTCTTAGTAAAGCGGGGAGCTACCAGTAAAAATCCTGCTTCGCCTTGCTTGCTATTTGAAGGCAGTAACAATCTTTTAAACAGAAGGGAGTAGCTCTTCCACCTTGGCCTCCCCTAAGACCTGCTCCCATAGTCATTATGCTGCTCAGCATTCTACTGCGTTAGCAGGACAAATTTTCTCCATTGCATTGTATTTAACAAAAAACTTGGAAGTAGCAATTTCCATGCTTTTTAGTGCATGATTGAATTTGCAAGAGCCTTAACTCTTCTTGTAAACCGGAGGGGTTTTTTTTATTATGGAATTTTCATCTAGTTCTAGCTCCACCCCCATGCAGGCAGCTGCCTAGGATGGAAAGCTCAAGGGGGCGGCTCTGGGCAGTGGCTGGATGAGGGTGGAGGTGGAAGTTCCATGGGGCAGCTCTGTCCCCATCACCCTGATCCAGCTGCTGCCAAGATTCATGGCGGGCCAGTGAATCTTGGCAGCAGCTGGATTCATGACTAGCAGTGGCAGTGGTTGCTTGAGTCCGCCTAGGGTGGCAACTATCCTTGCACTGCTTCTGCCCATGGCCATTCCTCTGCTAGGCTGCCAACCCCTCTGAATCAAGAGGGTTGAGCTTCTGGGGAAAGAGGGCAAAACTTTTTGAGAAGGGGGAAAAGCTTCTGCATAAGGGAGGGGGTCAATATACATGCCTCTCCCCTACTCTCCACATCTGTGCTGGTGTCATGGATTAACCATTGCACTGACTACACTGCAGTAGCCATACTCAGGGCAATGCCATGAGTGTGTATGTCTGCCTAGCTCTGGTGTGGCCTCCTGGTTCTGGGAGCTGCTGCTGCAGGACTCCAGAGCTGGCCCAGCTCAACTGGACAGGGATGAGGTTCCATTTGGTGTCATTAGCACTGGCTGTATTTCCTGCTCCTTTTGTCCCAGTTCTGATGTTGTCTGGCCTCTCCTTCCACACTGTATACACTTTGTAGATGGCCTTTTGTGGGGGCTCCCACTTCCTTTAGTTCAGTCTGGATGATTACAGATACTCTGGCTTTTAGCACCATGCCTTAGAGTTATTACCCAACCCAACATGGGCTAGAATATTGCCCAGAAAGGCACTGCTGTCATGTCCAATCAACTCGCATTAAAACAAATCCAAACAACAAAATAAACCGTGGCAAGCTGAGTGTAGAGCGTGATGGGGAATGAATAAACCAGCCTGTCAGATCCACTTAGCATAGCCGGCTAAATATAGAAAAGCCCACCATCCCAGATACCTCAAATTTCATGTCTCATATTAGAGGGTGAATAATCAGCTGAGTCTCAAGCATTACAGAACAACCTGAGATTAGATTGTCACGGGACAAGGTCAATGTCGGTTCACTAAGAATAGGGACAGGGCAGACAGATCAAAGCCTAAACTAGGGTGATGTCAGTTGCCAGGGGTCTAGAAGCTAGGCCCTTGAGGAGACTGAGCCAGCATCTTTCCACTTGAACCACCATAACCCAAGACCAGACCAAGGAACTACATTCCGTGGAGCACAATCCAGCCTTAAACCTGTTACAGCCTGAAGGGTTCAGGTGAGCAAGAGGCTGCTTCTCATTGGCTCTCTTCCTAGATTTATTTCCTGTTCCTGTCACACTTCCCTTGTCTGAGCAAACTGCTGTCAAAACCTTTGTAGACAGAATGATTCAGCAAAACTCTCTCCCAGCCAGCCTTCGAACCCAGCAAGTGCCTCCACCAGTCCAACCTGCTCCTACATATGAGCTTCATCACTGTCTGTACTTTGCCCTATACTGTAACCCCTGCTCCCATATCTTTACTGACTCCTTGGCCTGGCCCTCTACCCTGACTTGATCACTCCCTTGGATTTTCTGACCAGCCCTAATCCTGCAAAGAAATGTGACAAGTGACTCAGTACCTCAGGTTTCCCAAGAAATGTCATTGGTTCAGACCCTTTAGACTTGCCAGTTTCACAAAAGGGCCCAAATGTCTAGCACATGGCTATCCAACCTGCAGGCTGGATCTGATCCATGATAGGATTCCATCTGGCCTGCAGCCTTAAAATCTGATTTTATTCAGTATCAGTATCATCTAAGTAAAATATACATTTCCAGAATGTCCTGCAATAACAGCTCCAAACTTTGCTTGTTTAACTCGCAGATTCTCTGTTGATACGTTTGAACAGGGTTTAAGTCCCCTTGCACTATAGAAACAGCATGTGCTGGTTGCGTGCAGAGAAATATTTGTGCCATTTGACCCAACAGAAGATTGCTGTGAGACAGTCGGGCCTGTGGTGCCCGGGAAGTTGGGCAGCCCTGGTCTAGAATATTCCTCAATAGTTTGGAATTGACCGGATGTGGTTTTCAAAAGTTCCCATCATGTTACAGGATGCCGAGAAGGCAAATGCCATTTTAGGTTCTGTTAATGGCACTGTATGCAAGGCACGGGAAATTTTTGTGCCACTGTCCGTAAGCGCTGATTAGGCCTCCGCTGGAGTACGGTGTTCAGTTTTGAGCCCTCCATTTTAAGCAGGCTATAGAGAAATTGAAGATCCAGAGCAATGAAGATGAAAAGGGAGTGTGAGAATGCATGTAAACAGCAGCTCTGGATTTGCCCATGGATGCTCCCATTACGCCTGAGTTTACCGGTCTGTGTGAAGGGCATTCGCCAAATGTGCAACATGGAGCAGGCTGGGGCAACCCATCATGGTGTGCTCTACAAGATCCAGGAGCACACCATGCGGAGCAGGTTGGCCAAACCCAGGGCAGTGGCCAAACGCAGTGCTGCTGCCCATCTGTTGGGGGGACCCATGGATCACCTCTGTGCCTGTCCATCTGTTGCTGCGTTCAGCACCCTACAGTCGTGGACAGCAGCCTAGAGCCCTCTATGCAGCTGCACCGCCTGTCCCAATTGTAACTACAGCTGTACCAGTGAGCTGGATTAGATGACCCTTGGGATCCCATCCAGCTCTATATATTTCCATAAAGGAAACAACACTGTAGAGTCAATAGGGTGGGATTTTCGGTTTTGGTTTTAACCAAAACAGCCTGATAATGGCTGTGAAGGATCTGAAAACTGGGCCCATCTCAGTTCCCAATTTTCAGATCTTACATTCTCGTTGAAGTCAATGGGAAGAGCTAGCAGACAGGGAAATCTCCTCCAGCCCCCCCACCACACTCCCAGTCTTAGAGGGTGGGGTTAGGGATCCATTACCCCTAACACCCCCATCTCCACCTGCCAGGGCCCGGTTTTACCCCCACCCCCTGGCCTGTGTACTTACTGCTGCTGATCGGGGTCCAGAGGGTGGGGATGAGCGAGGAATGGCAGGCCGCTGGCTGGGCTGCCGGCGACCAGGCTTCCTTTGCTGGTTGTTGGTGGGCAATGGCTCTGCTGCTGGGCCAGCAGGCCTTCTCCGCTGTGGGGAGAAGAATGAAGAGAACGCTGCCATTTTGGCAGTGCGCATGCACAAAATGGCCACTGAGGCCATTCTGCACATATGCAACCCTAATCCAAAATGGCACCAGCAGTGTCGGTGCCATTTTGGAAGAAGGCAGCAGCTCTGCACTTACGTGGAATGGCTCCTCATGCATGCCATTAGGGTTGCACATGTGCAGAATGGCCTTGGTGGCCATTTTGTGCATTTGTGCTGCCAAAATGGCAGCGTTCTCTTCATTCTCCAGACCAGCGACCAGGAAGAAGAGGACAAGGCCTGGTTGCCTGGCAGAGGAACTGGCTGCACTGCTGGCAGCCGGGCCTCCTCTGCTGCTGGATGGTGGCGGGAGCTGGCTCTGTGGCCAGGCCTTCTCTGTTGCTCCACAGTGGAGAAGGCATGGCGGCTTGATAGCAGAGATGGCTCCTGCCACCAGCCAGCAGCCGAGGAGGCCTGGCTGCTGGCATCAGAGCTTGCAGCCCAGCCGGTGGCCCAGCCAGCAGCCCACCATTCCTCGCTCACCCCCACCCACTAGACCCGGACCAGCAGCAGTAAGTACACAGGCCTAGGGGGGGGGGGGGGGGGGGGGAGACGAGACCAAAATTAGGCTCTGTGACCCACCCCCAGTCAATAGGCTTAGAGCTTCACTTTGCTTAGCTAGTTAGAATGTAGCGTAAACTAGGGTCACTTGATTCTTCAAGTTCCCCAAGCTCAGCCTTCCCTGAGGCTGTGTTAGTTAATAAGGAGGGGGACTCGCTACTGACAGATAAAGACACCTGAGCACTGACCCAAAGGTGAATCTGCCGGAGGCTTTTCAGAGGTTAAACAGACATTTGAAAGCCCTCTCCATCATGCCAGCCTTTGAAGCTTCCTTCGCCTTATGTCCCCTACCCTGCTGTCTTTACAGTCCGTGGGAACCTAAAGATACTGCAGACCCCTCCAGAACAAGATGGTCACTCCTTATGTAGAGGGGAGTCTCGTGCAGAGTAGGTTTTGAAAAATCCCCAGATTTGTGGTGAGGGCCTGTGAGTAATTTAGTTCCTAACTCTCTGCCAGTTCATTAGGAACCATGCACATTGCAGCTTTATTTGTCTAAGCGAGGTCCATTTCCCATTTTGGCTCAGCCTTTAATTCTGAGACTCCTTTCTTTTATGGCCGGTTCCCTCAGACAGGGGGCAGGCTCTCTATAGGATTAAGGTTCATGATGCCTCGGGGCTGTCTACTCTGCTTTTACCAACTGAGAGATTTCTCTGCTATTTCTCTATTTGTCTTGGTCAAGCGGTTGACACAAATGGTTATTTCCAAGCTAAATATTGTGAGAACCCAGATTATTTTCTTAAGCGATGATAGAATAACGTAGGCAGCACATCAAAAGTGGCAGAGCTGCCCAATAAACTATGGGCTTCCTCTGTGATTAGGGTGAAGTCTTGTCTACTCAGGCCTTTGGTTCTGTTTGGAGACGACCACTCAAGTGGAAAAACAAAACCAACAAACAGCCCCCTACGGTGCCCCTTCCACTCCTCTCCTCTAAATACCTAAGAGAGACTTGCAAATTCATGAAACACTTTTATTGATTGTAGGGAAGGAAAAACCTTGGTTCTGTGCCAGTTTCAGAGGAGAGCTGCATTTCCCCCTCAAGACGTTGAGATTGAGGAAGATGATAACTTTGTAAAACAAATTCCCATCATGTTTTTGAAAGTTTCCCAACCCCTTTCAACCTGCAGCTTCTATTGCCTAGCCACTCCGCCCAGCTCTTTCCAAACACCTCCCTCACAGATGGCTGTCTCATCTCTGCGTTTACCCCAAGCCTCACCTTTGGCCGACAGGTCAAGCAAGCGACCTTCTCTTTAACTTTGGCTCATATCAGTTTTTCTCTCAGTGGGAGAAACCAATAAGTGGCAGCAACTCCATTAAAGCCAATAGAGCTGTGTCTGAGAGTCAGATTTCAAGGGTCAGAAGGGATCACTGAGACAATCTAGTCTGTTCCCCCTCTATAACACAGGCCAATTGAATTTCCTCCAGTTAATGTTACATAAAGAATTATTTATTTGTCCAGGTGTTTAGCAGGTGGGGATAAGGTCTGGGGAACTGTTTTAATTGAAATTTTAGACAGCTTCTTGTAGCAGGGAAGGAGTGTTACCTGTGTGAGTACCTGTAGAATGCCACCCAGTAGTCACACCACTCAATCGCTGGCCTCGTCCACAGCATCTTTAATTCACAAGTTCACAGTAAACCTGGGTCCTTGTGTCTCTCCACAAGCCTCTCCGTAGAGCTGCCGTTAAGTTCTGTTTCCAAAATCTCTACCAGCAGAGCCCTCCCTGGCTCCTGCCTCCCTCATGTCCAGCCCCTCCCTGGCCTGACTAGGTTTAAGCAGAGCTCCCCTTAAGCTCCTGCTTCTTCAGGCTTCCTCCTTGAGCTCCCCACTCAGTCTGCTCTCTTCACACTTCCCTGTAAAGCTGCCACTAAGATCTGGTTCCTCCTATCACAAGGTGTTTTTACATGCACCATCCCCCCCAGCCCCCGAACTTCAATGTCCAGGTTTAGCAAACTCGTGAGTGGAGGATTTCTATGCTCCCCCCCACCCCCCCCGGAAGTTGGCCGAGCACTACTGTAAACAGCGCCGCCTGACGACTCCTGCATGTGTTGAGACCTGGACTTGTAAAACCTCTGCTGTTGGGGTTTTACAAGTCTGAGTCTCAAGACTTGTGGGAGTTGCCTGGCGGTGCTGTGTTACAACGGCGCTCAGACGACTTCCGGTGGGAGGGTGTGCATCTAAATCCACCGCGCATGAGTTTGCCAAACTCGGACTTTGAAGTCCGCGGGGTAAAATGGTGCATCTAAAAACCCATAGTTCTCCTCCTGAGCTCTCAGCTGTGTCTGCTGAGCACTGGGCTGGCCCCACTCCCCGTCCCCACTCAGACCCTCTCTCAGCCCTGAGAAGGGCCAGAGGCATGGCAGGCACTCGGCCCTGCTTCACTTATATTTGTATGGAGTTTTATTTTTGTATATTTTATCTAGCTATGTAAACATATACAATATTATATATTATAGACATATACAATATTGTATATTATACATTATATTTTTACCCACCCCTATAAGCCTTTGGGGAATGGTGGGTTAGAAATATGAATGAATTCAACGTGTTCCTAAGTAAAGCATCTTTTTGGGGAGGACATCTAGTCTTGATCTGAAGATGGTGAGTGATGGAAAATCAACTCCCCTTTCCAAGCATCTTGTCCCAACGGTTAATCCACAGCAGCACGTGAAGAAATTGTGTTTGATTTTTCATTTTAATTTGTTCAGCTATTGGTTCTTGTTCTGCCTCCCCTTGTTATATTAAGAGCATGAGGAAGGGCCCCTATGCGGCCCAAGCACCGCTTACATGCTCTCACCAGCAGAAGCTGGTCTAATAAAACTTGTCCGAACTACTTTGTCTCCATCTCAATCACCTCATTTCCAATACTTTCTCCCCTTGATGGGGGTTAGACACTGATCAAGCCCCTCTTAACCTCCTTTTTGATCTCAAGGAACAGTAAGCCCAAGCACCTGCGCTGAGGCAAGATCCATTGCCCCTAACCCTCCCCAACAAATATCTACCCAGCCTCCTTTTAAAAACATCCAGGGAAGGTGATACCTCAGTTTCCCCTAGCAACTTGCCTGTCTGTTCTTATAGCTAGGAAGTCCATTCTAATATTTAACTTAAGTCTGCTTTTCTGCAACTCAAACCCATTGGTTGCGACCAACCAACGATTTATTCTGGAGTAATCTCTCATTGAAGCCAACAGGGACTAATCCAGGGTGAGTAGTTGGTGGATTGCGCATTGCAGCCACTGTTTCTTGGCCTACTCTCAGTGGGAACGGAGAACAATTGTTTGCCATCTCCTTGATGGCAGCCTGTTAAACATCTGAAACCTGTGATGTGTCCCTGGCCATTCCTTCTCTAGTCATCTTTTCTCCAGTCTAAATGTACCAAGCAGCCCCTTCAGATTCAAAGAACTTGTATTTTAAACGCTTCATTGTTTTTGTTGTGCTCTTTTTAGACCCTCTTCAATTTGTCCACATCCTTATTAAAAAGTGGTGATCCAAACAAAACTGGACAAAATATTCTACCTTTAAAGTATTGTCCTGTTTCCTCAGAACCTTCTTTTTATGAGAATAAACAGGCCCCTGGTGCCGTTTTCCCCCCAGAGTCATCATATCTGAGGTGGAAACATGCTTTAAGGAATGTCTTTAAATATCCACATCTGGATCCCTGAAAGTTAATCACCAAATACCATTCATTTGGTTTTTTGTGCTTTCAGGGCATAAGTTATCACCTCGTTTTTACTTTATTTCTGAAAGAATCTCTCCAGCTCACAAATCTACTGGAAATGTTTAGAACTGAGTCAAGTTACAAGGTAAAAATATTTCCCCTAGGAACATACTTAAATACTTAACTTTTTTTTTAAAGATGCTATTCTTTGCACTTTCAATGAAAGGGCAGATTTTGCCAAATCTTTCTTTATGTATTAAAATCAGTCCAATGTACAGAGATTTAATATAGCAATAACAATCGTCTTTCTGTCTGGTGTGTATGGAAATTAGCAAACCCATGCCCTGGAGCTTTTGGCTAAAGTTTCTCCTTCATTATAGAGTTGTAGCTGTCTACCTGTTGTCTGACCCCAACCCCAACCTGGATACTAGGATTGCACCTTGGTTTCACCGGAAGACTCTGGATTTTGGCACAGAGTCTCCAGGCTCTGAAGGAAGTCCTGATTCCTCTGCGTCAGCCTGTGGCTAACCTAGAGAAACAGGGCTTTGAGAGTGGCAGGGGGCAGCTGTGTCAAAAATGGGCAGGGACATAAGGGACGTCTCCCTGCCCCAATGGAACACTATGATGTCTTTGTCCTGCCACCTTTTCTGATGGAGTTATGTCACAAAGGGGCGTGAGAGCCCCTACGCCCGGTCCTCACTATTGTGGGTTTTCTCCCAGAGGGAGGTGGCTACCGTAGCAGCCACCGACAGTTGCCTGTTTGCATATTGCTTTTTTAAGTAGGAACTTTAAACAGCCAGTGCGGGCAGCTCAGCTGAACGGTGAATCTGCTTCCAAGATTATGTCAGTAGGAAATTAAATCACTTCTGTGAAATCATGCTTCCCTCAGAGCAATAAGGGACCCTTGACCGCAGCCTGCCAGGTTTGGTTTACCCATGGCATGATGGATCATACACCAGGAGTAATCAAAGAAAATGGCAGGCCTTCCCCAGAGAGAAGACGTTTTGGCCTCTCACATGCTCCATGAACATGCCATCAACATAAGCTTGTCCTGGGGTTGAGGGCTGCCCCGGGATAAAGCTCAGACTGTTCCAGTCCCACAGCCTGACAGTGTGCTGTGCATTTCACTCAGCTATGGTGACCTCTGCTTGACAATGCTCAGTATAAATGCAGCGAAGCACTCTCTTCCATTCCTGTGGCAGCAGCGAAGATGCAAATGAGGCTGACGTGTCACTTTTCCACTTTTAAAGCTAAGCTTCTCACTCTCTTTGGCTTTATTTGTTTGTTTTATTTTAATTTTAAAACCTGCTTTTGCTGTCCAGTTTAGCTGTCTAGTGAAACAACAATGGTCCAAAGTGAGGGGTATAGCTCTGCCACCTTGGACCTCAAAGCCCCGCCCCTGATTGCCAAGTCCTGCCCCCTGTCCGATCAATGCTGGAGCTGCCATCATTACTACCAGAATCAGCAAAAAGAGAGCCATTCTACTTCCTGTTCCAGCATTTGAACTTGCCCAGTGTCTGTCAGGTGTCTCTCAGACCCAGGCCCCTGGCAGAGCTGACAACTTGCCATCTGAGCCATCACAACCCAAGGCCTGACTAGGGAGGAACCTCTGATGGAACGTAGAATGACAAGCAGGAGAACTTCGGTCCCTCTTCATGCGCTTGGAACGTTTTGAAGTGTGTGAGGGAGTGAGATTATTCACCGAGGGGTGGAGCTTATTGGCAAAGGAGATGGGGCTTGTCCCTCTGACCACTCACTGTGTTCGGAGGCATGACCAGCTGCTGGAAAATTCAAATGCTGTCAGGAAGCAGAATAGTGCATACTGAGCTCTTCTAAAAATCTGGCAAGAAGGGACTCCAAGAAATCATTTTTGAAAATTTCACCCTTAGTCTAGTGCCTAAATGGGAGATGAGTTCTGAAAATCCCACTCTGACTTTGGGTGCCGAAAACTTGAAAATCTGGCTCTGAGCTCATCTGAAAATCTTTCCAATGCACGTATGTGCACATAGATAGATGTGTGTATCCACAAACATACCTGTGCAAACACACACAAATACACGCACAATCACACAGAGGATCCAAATGCACAGAGTTCTGTTTGAGTGTGCCCACAATTGCACACACTGATATTTGTGTCTTCATAATTACACCTGTGCTCTCACACACATTTTTTTCTGTGTGCTCCCAATTATTTTTGTGCTCACCTGTGCTCACAATTACACATTCAGATATTTCTGTGGGTTCTCAAAATTACACATGCTGATATTTGTGTGTGTGTGTGTGTGTTCACAATTACACCTATGCTGTATGCTCACACAGGAGTGGACAAAAATGCATAGGGGTGTGTGTGTGTCCATTTTACCCTTCCAGGAAAGAGATTTGATTTATCAAATTGTTAAGTTCATTAGATTCACACTGATATTTGTGTGTGTTCTCACAATTTCACACCTTGATGTTTGTGTGTGTTCATAATGACATCTGTGCCCGCACCCATAGAGAAGCACATACACAGAAATATTGCTGATCTATGATATTCACTAGTCAACATATGTGTGTGTTCACAATTGCATCTGTTCTAGCCCACATTCACACACAGACACGCCTGAAGCACATCCTCATTCACACACACATTGTTGTTCCTTGCCTCCCTAATTTTGCTGCTTTCTTTCCAAAGCTGACTTGCTCTTGTTTCTTCCTCGTTGGCAGTGTCATGATGAGCTGATACCAAGTGTTTAACTATGCCAGAGTATCTGATGAAAACACAGTTTGAGCTGCCCTTCTTTAATGATTCTGTTTGAAACGCCGTTGCTTTCACGCAAACCCCCTTTGGGGTAGAATATTAAGCAAGAGCAGCTCGGCTGGAAATTCAGGTTGTTTTCGTGTCTGTTTTCATTTACATTTTAACGATAGAGAAATCTTATAAATCGGGCTATTTGCAGCGCAGCTCCTTAAAAAACAAAAAAAACAAAAGAGTAACATCCCCATCCTTCTTCCCCTCAAACTTCAGTAGTGACTGGGGATTTGCCAAGCTCTTTTTGGGTGGGAAGGGTTTGTAAACTGTGTTCTTTTCAAAAAGAATAGATTTCACTAGATTTGGGTCAAAATCATGAAGCATAATTCTGGCAAAAACACAGGTTCTCAAAGGGTTTTTTTGGCCATTTTCATTTTTTTTTTTTTAATCACAAACATTTGAACTTGTGAAAAAAATCCAAATGTCAAAAAAGTAGACATTGGGTGATTTCAGACGTTACGAGATCACAGTGAACCACGGTGAATACCCACCTGTGGTCACTGTGCCTCAAACGTCTGTTTGGCGGCCGCCAGATGTTCGCCACGGTCAATACCCACACGGGGTCATTTTCAACCACGCTTCCTGGGCTCCCCGGGGCTATTTTCCAGGAAGCGTGGTGAAAGTGATCCCCGGCGGGGACAAAAAAAAAATCACGTCTGGTCAGGCGCCCTGGCCCGGGATCACCGGCGGGATCCCGGGCCGTGGTGAATTCGGCCAGACACTGCGGCCGCATTGGCCCCGCCGCCTGCCCGTCTCCCCAGAGGGCGGGCGGCGGGGAGCATGGAGGGGGTGGGGCCGTGTGACTGCACATTGCACCACGCGGTCCCGCCCCCTCCCAGATTCCCCGCTGGGATCCCCTGGCACGTCTGATACGGTGTGACGGGGTCATCCCGGCGGGGGATGATTTGGTTGTTTTCGGTACGGGGCCAAGTGACCCCGTAATGTCTGAAAACACCCATTGATATGGTATTTAGACATTTATTTTGGTTGGGGTTTTTGTTTTTGTTTTTAGAACAGGTTGAAATTTCAAAATTCTCTGTATCAGTCAGTGAAGCTGAGCCGATTTATACCAAGCATATGTCCACCATTTCTTCCTGCTCTTTGAGGTTAACAAGAATATAAGTAAATGTATCTTCTTGCTACAATCAGTGGCGGCAATCGACAAGCCACTTACTCTGGAGTAGTCCTACTGAAGCCCACACAGGCAGCCTGATCCTATGTCTGCATGCGCAATGCCTGTGCAATGTATTGTAGTAATTTTGCATGTGTGTATTGTGCGTGCCGTGTGCATACCTGTCTCTTATACACATCTAGATGTGTATAAGAGACAATGCACACACAGCGTGTACCGGGTGTGGGGCATGGAATCAGCCCCATCCTTTTGCCCAAAGGTTACTCTGAATTAAGTGGTTTGTGGATATGGCCAAAGTTTTGTCGAAGTATTTCTTCATGAAAAAATTGAAAAAGTAACAAACATTTTCATTACAAAGCATTTGAAATGAATTTTTTTTAAATGTATTTTTCCATTCTTTGTTCCAGTGGACTCCAACTATCTACATAGAGTTTGACTAGAATTAGTGAGGTGCCATGAATACTGTTTTGGAAAGAGATGCTGCAGTGGCCCCCGTTCTTCTCATTTTGGCTCTGAGCTCTTTTGAAAATCTATCCCATCCAGGGAAGATTAGCCCAAAATGACAATATAATATAAAAATGAAATCTGCTATGTACAGTACGTTCAGCCCTAGCCCAATGCGTTTTGGGTGAAAACCTTTTGTCAGCAGTACAAAACGGATTGATGGGCCAGCAATCAGCTATACAGGGAAGGAATCTTTTTCTTTTTCTAAATTGCTCCAACAATCTGGAATCTTAGAGAGGTTTAAGTGTCACCCTCTTTATCTCTCCATAAAGAATCTCATGGATAAAATGGCAATGGATCTATCTGAGTAATATTCAGAAGTATTGCAGAACTTCATGCACAGTTTAGCCTATGTTGGCAACTTGCAGCATATGGAGGAGGAGCTGTACTGTACAGCGAATATTTCATTTTTATATTATATTGTCATTTGGGGCATTTTTAACATTTGTTGATGTTGTATTGTACATTTTGAGTAAAGTTTCTTATAGTTACAGTGGCCCCTCTTTTTGGTTTGGTTTCCCTTTGTGGCTACTTTCCTCCTTTGTTTTTTGCTTCCTGATAAGAGATGGTGATAGGCTGCTTTCTTTGCACACATGGTTTTGTGGGCATCCAGCATCTCAGAGTCAGGCATTTGTTCTTTTGAGCAGAAACTGGAACATCTTTCCTGAAATATCAATTTTGTGCAAATTGAAAAAATTCCAATTTTTTGAAATTTAAATTCTGAAGTCTTGCTCATATATCTAATGCAATATAAAAGACCATACATTTTGGAGTTTAATTTCAGGACTACAATCTAGGATCCTAAATGTTCTCTATCAGAGCTGGTATCTGTGAGGGGTGCAGGATGTTAGGGACAGCTGGGATGGGGTGGGTCAGCAGGCAAAGTGGATGACACAGGGCTTGGAGCAAAGCAGGGCAAGGCAAAGGAACAAGGAGTCAGGAAACAGGAGCTAGGAGAAGGCTTGGAGACAGGCATAAGGTGAGGCTAGGAGGCGAGGTAGGACAGGTCAGAGGATCCACCCAGCTTACGCTTACTACCAGGCTGGCAGCCAGCCAGGAAGCTAGGCGGTGTGCCAAGGACTGAGGACAGACAGGAGGGGTGTGGCCTGCCCAGCACAGAAAGGCCCACCAGGGGGAGTGGCTACGCCTGAGTCAGGATGAAGCAGTGGCACTTCAGGCCTGGTAGTCACTGCTCCAGGGAAAAAAGGATTCAAGACCTGGGCCCCGACAGTGGCCGTTTTTATACGGATGCCCCACCCACCCACCTGCTAGGTATTCAGGCAGGTGTTGGGGGGGGAATCCGTGTAAAAGGCCAGCGGTGCGGGGGGGGGGGGAATGGGTGCACGCTCGGTGTTCGTCCGTGTGAACACCAAGCGCGATGGGTGGGGGGGTGTGCGTGCGTGCGCACTCCCGCGCAACACCCACCTCCACCCATCGCACACCCATCTCCATCCACGGAGCCCTCTGGAAAACCGGAGGAGGCTCTGTGGATGGAGGTGGGTGGAGATGGGTGTAGGTGTGTGTGTGTCCGCGTAAATGGACACCCACCTATCTCCACCCACCGCGGCCAAACACCCATCCCCCCACCCCCACCTCCATCCATGCAAAAACGGCCTATGTCATATCTTTCCTTTATGTGAAACTTGGGTGGAAAACTCCATTTAAAAAAAAAAATTCTCATGAAAAGAAAATGCTTACATTTTGAAATGTTGAGGTTTTTCATGAAAAATACTTGAAATGCTAAAAAAATAAAATAATCAATGCCAACTACATTAAATGTTGGGAAGATATGACATTTTTAAGAAGTTACATTTTCCTGAGAAAATTTTGAAAATGTTCATTTCAATTTTGAAAGCAGTTTGAATCCCCTCCCACCCACCCCCAATAACTGGATCCATATTCTCCACAATATAGGTTTGTGTCTCGCCCTCTCTAGCCTATGTTATCCATCCCTAATTTATCTCCAGACCATAGAGGGAGCTGTATCTGATACTGTAGTACAGGGCTGTCTCACTGGTGTCCTGTGGGCCAGATACGATTTCATTAAATATGAATATTTTTTAACAAAATTAAAATTTCCAGAGTGATGACCTGAAATAACAGATCTGAATTCTGTGTATTTAACTTGTACTGTTCATGTTGATAAGACTGAACAGGGCTTGACGGCCCTGCACTACAGAAATAATGTATGATGGCTGCACAATGAGAGATTTTTGCCAATCTGGCCCACCAACAAACGACTGTGAGACAATCCGGCCCATCTCGGCCAAAAGCTGGACATCCCTGCTGTAGTAGAAATGATGTAGCCAAATGAGCACAATTCAAAGCAAAAACACCCAGGAGTCCTGGAATCATAAGTTTGCTTTTTAACAGTCCCTTGGCATAGCATGATAATGGCCCCAGGTCGGAAGAAGCATTGTATGTATTTTTATCCATGATCGATTTTGGCAGGATAAACAGTGGGATCTGGGAGAGGAGGATTTTTCTTTTGAATCAGCTAGCACGATGCGACTTTTTGAGCACTGTCAATGCCAGATCTTATTTCTGGATGCTGCTTTTATCTCATGAGTGGCAAGAGGTTTATTTCCCAAGCCATCCAACAACTTAAAAATACAAAACAAAAAACCCAGTAGAAGTCAGAATAGTGGGGCAAATCCCGCAAACAAAATCCTGTTTTTCTGTTCTGAGAAAAAGAAACTCGCAGGAGCAAGAAACAAACATAAAATCAAACCAACCCAACAAACCGATTCCTGAACATAATGTGCAGAGGCACAAAAAAAAAAAAAAGGAAAAAGTTTTTAAAAATTCATGAAAAAGAAGAACACAAAGGAGAATTAAGAGTAGCCAGTAGCGCTGGGTCTGAGTCTGTTTGGTGTTGATACTGTGTAGAATTAAGTCACACTGGTCTTACTTGTGGCCAGAGGGTACGAAAGGAGCTCCCAGTGGAGAGAGAGCCCAGTCTGGTGCTAGCGATGCTGAGCTTGGATTGATAACCCACCTCAAGAGGAGAGAGAGGGAGGGAGGGGTGAAGCTGCATCTCATTCTCCTCTAGGCCGAAAAGCCTGCATTTATCCTGGTGATAGCAGGCAAGCCAGAGCTGCAGGCCTTGCGGGGGAAAAAGGCTTAAAAACGCATCCTTCATTCATCAGGCAGCTGAGATTGAAGGAGGAGTGGGGGAGAGGGAAACACAAACATAAAATGGAAAATGAACAGAGAGGTGGCAGGGTCTGGCATGTACTGTCCTTTGCAAAACTGCTCACTGCAACATTCTCTCGCCTTCACCTTCCAAATGTGCACACAGCAATGTTCAAGCACTCCTGCACAAAGAGGATTCAAGAACCTTGGATGAGAATTCAAGAGATGGAAAAAGGCTGCCTTATGCACAGAGGAGGTGAGGTAAAAGATAGAACTGGAAAGGTTTACTGCCGAAAATACCGTTTTAGATGAAAACGGCTATGTGGCAGGGAGCAGTCTAATGGGGCTGCTGCCTCTGTAAGAGAGCAGAGTACACCAGCCTGAGGGCTCAGTACGGGCTTGGTGGAGGCAGCCCAGTACAGTGTGCGTTCGCCTCAAAGTTGAGTATGGACTGGGCAGAGCCAACCCTGTAGAACTCGGTGCAAGTCAGAGCTGAAAACTCAGACTGACAGTCAGGAAAAGTGGGGGAAGTGATTGACCTGTTAAGTGTTGAGAGACTGGAGGGCAAACCCTATTGTAGAGTTAGCTTTCTGCTGAATAACACACAGCAGAAGTTTCTTCAAAACAGAACTTTACTAAGAGCTCAGAAGACGTGCTTCCATACTGTACAGACTGCACGGGACAAGATGGAGGACAGAGAGAGGAGAAGAGAGGAGACAAGGAGAAAAAAATAAACTGTTTCATCCCCTGACCCTCCCCCTACTGGACAAGCCCCATATTAAGCTTGCAGGGCGTGCAATGGGCTTTTACTTGTGACTGTTGCACAATCCAACACCCCTTCTCAACAGTCACTAGTCAAACCCACTAGGTTCATTCTTCTTAATAGCTTGCGATGGC
>QEPC01003729.1:693550-706458 GCA_003113815.1 Sphenodon punctatus
GTGAACACATCCGCTGTCATGTCCTCTGTAGGACAGTATTGCAGATCTATGAGTCCTTGTTCCTGTGAGTCTTTCAGGAAATGGTATTTTACATCAGTGTGTTTCTGGGGTTGATTCCTTCTGTTTGCACCAGTGCTATACATCCTTGGCTGTCTTCCAGGATCGGCGTGGGTCTGTCCAATTTTTGCCCCAGATCATTCAGAAGTTGTTGCAACCAGATAACTTCTTGGCTGGCGTGTGCCGCTGCCACATACTCTGCCTCCATAGAGGAAAGTGTCACAGAGGATTGTTTCTTCAGCTGATGGGTCCTCCACCAAGCAGGAATAGGTACCCACTGGTAGATTTTCGGTCCGAATGGTCTCCAGCCCAACCTGCGTCCACGTACCTTATCATGTCTGACACGGAAGTTGCTGGGAGCCGTAGCTTGAGATGCACAGTCCCTTTCAGGTACCGAAAGACCCGCTTCACTGTGTTCCAATCCCTTTGGGTTGTGGCTGAGACTTGTCTACACAGTACACCTATTACCACCACAATGCCAGGCCTTGTGATTGTGGCAATGTACAAGAGCTTTCCTATCGCCTTCCTGTATTGCTTATTGTCTGGCAGCAATAAGCTCGGTTCTTTGATCTCCTTTGGGTAGCTGGTTTCCATAGGGGTATTTGCTGCCTTCACACCTCCCATGCCGAACTTTCTATCATCTCTTCTGTTGCCTGCCTTTGGTTGAGAAGATCACTTCCGTCATCTTCTCTTTCAATTTGTATTCCAAGGTCCTTAGTTTCAAAGTCCTGATTTAGAGCTTTCATTGTTTCACACTCATCCCCTTCTTGCTCAAAGCGTACGATAAGGTCATTGACGTAAATTAATACAAAGATCCACCTGCCTCTTAGTCTCTTTGTGTATAAGCAGGGATCGGCTTTGCTCCTGGTAAAATTTTCCCTCATGAGCACCTTGTTTATTTTAGTGTTCCACGCTCTGGCAGCCTGCTTAAGCCCATATATGCTGTTGTGCAGTTTGCATACAAGATCCGGCCTTTCAACGTCTGCAGACCCCAGTGGTTGGTCCATGTAAATATCTTCCTTCAACTCAACGTTTACGAACACTGTTTTCATGTCCATATGCTTGACTTGCATTCCTCTTCCGGCAGCTATACTTAACAATGTTCTGATTGTAGTGTGCTTAACTACAGGTGCAAATGTTTCATCGTAGTCTTCTCCGTACTTCTGGGAGTATCCTTTTGCTACAAGTTGGGCCTTGTACCTTTCAATATTTCCCTGCCCATTGTACTTGATTTTAAATGTCCATTTACAACCTATAGTCTTTCTCCCTGCGGGCAGTGGAGTAAGTGTCCACATTGCGTTGTCCTGCATGGAGTTTACTTCTTCTTCAGCCGCTCTTACTCATTTTTCTGCTTCCCCTTCTGACATCTGCGAGATGTCCTCCCAGGATGCTGGCTCTGACAGTTTACTGGTGCTGACTTTGTAGGACAGACGAATGCAGGGAATGCCTTTGTTAGACCTCGTCGACTGCCTTGGCTTAGCATCAGCAGCCGGCTGTGTCTGTTCCTGCACTTCTGTTACCTTTGTGCTGATTTTGATTATTTGTTCAGAAGATTGCTCCCTTTCAGTGGTTTCGTCCGTGGTTGATTGTTCTCCTTCGCCTGGACCTTGGAGAGTCATCACATTGTCGCTTGATTTTTCCACAAAGGTCACACTGTTACTAATGGTTATTCTGTCTGTGTGTGGATCCAGGATCCTGTAGCCTTTGGAATGCTCACTGTATCCTATGAGGATGCCTTCCGCTGCTCTGTTTTGCAGCTTGGTATGTTTCTCCTCTGGGATATATACATACGTCTTACTTCCAAATACTCTGATGTGGCCCACACTAGGTTTTTGACCATGGCACAGTTCATATGGAGTTTTCCTCACTGTTCTAGAATACAGCTGATTTTGTAGGTAGGTAGCAGCAACTGCTGCTTCACCCCAGTATCTTTCTGGTAGTCCAGAGTCTGTTAACATGCATCTAACCATTTTGGTTAGCGTTCTGTTTTTCCTTTCAGCTGTTCCATTCTGCTCGGGTGTATATGGCACTGTCTTTTGGTGCTCAATTCCATGGAGTCTCAGGAAGTCCTCTACTTCCTTTCCTGTGAACTCACCTCCATTGTCAGTCCGCAGTGTCTTTGGTCTGCGCTGGAACTTGTTGCTCGTCATGGTCACATAGTCCTGAAGTTTGTCGAATACTTCATCTTTACTCTTCATGACGTACGTGATCATGTACCTTGAATAGTCGTCAATGAAAGTTACCATATACCGGTTGCCTCCTGGCGTGGGAACCTTCATTGGGCCGCAGACGTCGCTGTGTACAAGATCAAGCGGTTTCGTGGCTCTATTCTGACTCTTCTTAGGAAGCGTAGCCCTCGTGGCTTTGACTTTGATGCAACAGTCGCATTTCATGATCACGGGACACGTTGATACCTTAAGGTCTTTGGTCAACTGCTGTCTGTGCATTTCCTTGATGCTGTCTGGGTGTCTATGTCCCATGCGTCTATGCCACAGGTGGATGCAGTCATCGTGTGGCTTGTGCGCAGTGAGCTTCGCCTGTTCTTTCGCTGTGCTCAGACGGTACAGGTGCTCATCTGCAGTGGCTCTGGCCAGTACTTTTGTCCCACTTTGAATTGTGCATTCGTCTCCCTGGAAACGGATGGTGAGCCCCCTCGCTGCCAGGCGCCTCACGGACAGGAGTCCCCCTTCTAAGTTGGGCACATAGAGCACATCTTTCATGGGTATGGTCAGTGTGCCTCCCTGTGACTGGTTGCAGTACAGGAATCCTTGTCCAATTCCTTCCGCGTTGATGCTTCTCCCATCTGCAAGGTAGATCCTTTCTTTACTGCTCAGATCCAGCCCTGTGAAGAATCCTTTATCGCTAGTCATGTGGCTCGTTGCCCCGGAGTCTACACACCAATTTTGGGATGAGCTGTCTTGCGTTGCTCTGAAGCACCCACTCCATTGTTGAGCGACTGTGTTGCTGTTTGTGACTTTAGCCCTCTGCTTAGGTGTTCGTGGAGACAGTTTCTGCTGTTCTGCTTTCCATATATAGCAGTCTTTCTTTAAATGTCCCTCCTTTTTGCATCTGAAGCATACTCTGGTTTCCCTCTTAGGAGCTTTGTCTGAGGTTTTCAGTGCAGTCTCATTACCCTGCTTTAGATCATTCTGCAGGTTCTCCTTTCTGCGCTGGAATTCATCCGCAAGTCTACCTTTAACAAATTCCAGCTTCAGTTCAGCCTCTGGCCTTGTCTCCAGGGCATTGATGAGGGCACTGTAAGATTCAGGCAGGCTGCAGAGGAGTAGGGCTACCACATGGCTGTCCTTTATATCTTCTCCAATGCCGCGCAGCTGTGCCACTACTTCCAACATGGCATTTATATGCTCCTGCATTTCACTTTCTTTGCCAAGCCTCATTTTGTATAGTTTCCTCAGTAGAAACAGTTTGCTATTCAGGCTAGTTCTCTCATGCAAGTTTTGCAATGCAATCCACATGCCTCTTGCTGTGGTCTCACTTCTTATATGGATTAGCTGGTCATCTTCTACGAATAAACTTATTGTAGCCTTTGCTAACCTGTCCTTTTTATCCCATTCCTCGTGATTTGCTGCTGGTCTGTTTGTGGTAATCACCTCCTATAGATCATCTTTAGACAGCAGCATTTCCTCTTTAAACTTCCACAATTGGTAGTTTACATTGTTCAGCTTGCCTACTGAAAGTCTGATCTCTGAGCTGCTTGCCATACTTGCTTCCCTCCCTTTCCCCTTCTGGGATTTAGGCCTTCTTACTCACAGTCAGTAGGTCTCTCTGTCTGGGAGTTTTCTTTCACAGTCTGCACTCCTTCTGGGCTGCGTCTAGCCTTCAAAATTGCCTTGAAGATGTCCTGGGCCCATAACCTATTGTAGAGTTAGCTTTCTGTTGAATAACACATAGTAGATGTTTCTTCAAAACAGAACTTTACTAAGAAATCAGAAGACATGCTTCCATACTGTACAGACTGCAGAGGACAAGATGGAGGACAGAGAGAGGAGAAGAGAGGAGACAAGGAGAAAAAAACAAACTGTTTCATCCCCTGACCCTCCCCCTACTGGACAAGCCCCATATTAAGCTTGCAGGGCTTGCAATGGGCTTTTACTTGTGACTGTTGCACAATTCAACAAACCCCACCCACTCTGGGGATATAAACAGAGACCAAGCCTGAGGAGAGTCTGTCAGTGCCTGGCTGTGGAGAGGGGAGGAATGTTGCTGGCAAGCTGGACCCCTGAGGAAACCTGTCCAGGGTCCTGATCCCAGGCTGAGGTCCTGAGGAAGGCTGGATGCCTAAGCTGGCTGACTCAGGCACGCGACGCTGTCCAGGGTCTTGATGAGATTGTTTAAGGAGTGCTGGGGAACTCAAAGAACCCTATGGACTTTGGGGTTTAGCCAAGCCTAAGAGGCTGTGGGCCTACCAAGGATCTGTGAGTAAAGGGTCAGAGAGGGGCTGTCTTCTGGCTGTGACTAGGGAAGAACTGGGTTGCCAGAGGGCTTTTTCCTGGCATTAGAGAGAATGTATACTGCATACTGCTATGAACTATGGACATACGCACATGGCTGGTGGAGAACTGTATATAATTAAAGACTTATGTGAGAAACGAGCTAATTCCTTGATGTGACTCGAGAGCTAATCCCCTGGAATAAATAACTGGGCAGGGTTGGATCCTGCAGGGCCGGCCTTACCGCGGGGAGGACCGGGGCAGCCGCCTAGAGCCCCACTCTCAGAGGGGCCCTGCATTGCTTGACCTGCACCCGGTTCTGCTGGTGGTTGACTCACCACCAGCCTGTCCGAGCCCCTGCTGTCAGCAGCAGCAGCAGGCAGCTTGGGCAGCAGGGTGGTGGGGAAGGAGCTACCGCTGCCCCAACCACCCGCCCACCTGGGTGCCTCAGCCTCGCTCCTGCTCGCTCGCCCCATAGTGCCGCATCCTGACTCCCGCGCCACCTGCCGGCTCTGATGCTGCTGCTCCTGTAGCTTGAATTTCCTGGCCACTGCAGTCTGTGGCATGCGCATGCGCACATCAGGGTCAGCCATTTCCTGGATCTGGCATGCTGGGGAATGTAGTCCCAGTATGGTAGTTACAGAAAACAGTTGGCTCCGGCGTTTGCGCACGGTGACACACAGCCAGCGGGCGGCGTGAAATGGACAGTAGCGGTGCAGCAGGCCAGGTGGCAGCAGGCAGTGGTAGGTGTGCGTGGCATGGCGGCGGGCAGGGGGGGCTGGCCGTCTGGCCGAAATGAGTGTGTGTGAGCAGCATGTAAGTTTGAATGAGTTTGAGTTTGAATGAGTGTGTGTCTGTGCGAGTTGGTTTGAGTGTGTGTGAGAGAGTAGTAGAATTGGTCTAAAATCTGAATAAGTGTGTACTTGAATGAGTGTGTGTGCGCGTGACTGCGTGTGCGTTGGTTTGAATCAGTGTGTCAGAGATGAGAGCTTGTGTGTGAGAATGAGTGTGTATGTGTGACTGCATGATGTGAGTTAGTTTGCATGAGTGTGTGCATGAGAGTGAGAGACTAGAGAGAGAGAGTGGGTTTGAATGAGTGTGTGTGAGAGATGAGAGCTTGTGTGTGGGAGAGTGACTGTGTTTGAATCAGTGTGTGCGCGTGACTGCATGCATGTGAGAGGCTAGAGAGTTAGTCTGAATGAGTGCATGTGTTCGAATGTGTGCGTGTGTGAGAGAGAGAGAGAAAGGAGAGCATGTGTTTGAGGGTAATATGTGTGTAAGGAGTGGGTGGGTGGGCGTAGCTGTGGAAAGTGGGTGTGGCATCAGAAAGTGGGCGGAGCTGAGGGGGCCCCACATTTTGTCTTCGCTCTGGGCCCCGCTATTTCTAAGGCCGACCCTGAGATCCTGCAAGGACATACCCTGGGCAAACTGCACCCTGCTACAGGTCAGTTTGCCATTTTTGGTAGCGAGGTGGGAACTTATCCATTTTCACGGTGATTCATTTGGGTTCCCATTCGGGAACGACTTCTATTACTTTTGTCATAGTTGTCATTTGTTGACCATGCCGCTACATACATCATGTTTGGTTCTTCTGTACATGAGGTATGTTCAGAACTTCCAGAAATGTTCTTTTAATCTTTGCTGTTATTGCTGGCACGTTTGGTTTTTGTTTTGGTGGCGTTGTGTTTTGTTGGGCAGTTTTTCTCTTTTCCCCCCCCTTTCTTTTTTTTGTTAATTTCATTAAATGTTTATCTTTGCCTTTTTCTTAACTTTTTTTTGTCATTTTTGCATTTCCTTGCCAAGGTTTCTGTCTGACAGAAGTTACAGAAATGATAGGAATTTGCTGACAGAAATCCTGAAAACAGTGAATGTTTGTCCAAAAGCAAAAATTCTCATGAAAATTTGGTAAGGTTCCCAAAATGACAAGAATTCCTGTCAATTCAGGACTGGCCAATTGTTTCTGCTAACGTGCTTATCAATCCTCTTTTTATTATCTTCTACCATTGGCGACGTGGCAGCAGTTTGAACTCTAACTGCACACTGAGTTACCAAGCCCAAGGAGGTTAAAAATCATGTCAGCTCCCCCTTGAAAAGAAAATTATAAGCTTTTAAAAATAAATAAATAAATAAATAAAATGAAATTTTGGTTCTTTTTTAAATTTGATATCAGGTTTCCAAGCCAACACTGCACTTCCATTTTCTCCACAACTGGGAAGACTGGAATCATACTCTAGCTGATTTTAGGCTTTAAAAAAACCTATACAAGCATGATAGTTTAACAATCCCATGTGTATTTCTTGTGCTCTTACAGTTTGGAAAAGAAAGATAGTCAAACATAGCACCCTTAACTTATCTTGTGTGTCATTTTCTTGTAATATGGTGGTTTGGTCTCATTAGATTTTATTTATATTTATTTATTAAAATATTTAATACCCCGCCCTTCTTGCCAGTGGCGGCCCAGGGTGGCTTACAAATTGAATAAATATATACAAAAATATATAAACCACATAAAAATAATAATTCAGTGATTCAGTAAACAATAAAACAGGAGTCCCAGCAGATTTCTTCCAGCCCCCCAGCCCATACTCCCCTCACCCTCAACCCGCTCCATCACCAAATGCCTGCTGAAACAGCCAGGTCTTACAACGTTTTCAGAAGGAGAGGAGATCTGGGGACAAGCAGACATTGACTGGAAGGGAGTTCCACAGCTGCGGAGCAGCCACTGAGAATACCCTCCCCATCGTCACCACCAGGTGCACCCAGGGGACTTCGAGGAAGGTGCCACCGGCGGACCGCAGGGGACAATGCAGAACCTGGGGTGTGAGGGATACCACAAATAGGTGGGGCTCAGGCCATAAAGGGCTTTATAGGCAAGAACCAACACCTTGAATCTGACCCGGAAGACTATAGGCAGCCAGTGCAGTGAGCACAAAATTGGTGTTATATGCTCATAGCGACCCAACCCTGTCAGGAGACCGGCCACCGCATTCTGCTCCAGCTGCAGTCTCCAAGCCATCACCATGGGTAGCCCCACATAGAGTGCATTGCAATAGTCCAGCCTCAAGGTGATGAAGGCATGAATGACAGTGGCCAAGTCCAAGTCTGAGATATACAGCCATAACCGACAGACCAGAAGTAATAAGCAAAACGTGCTCCTTGAGACAGCCGCCAATGGGATATCCAGGCAGAGCTGTGCATTGGGGAGCATTCCCAAAGTATGAACCTGAGGGACTAGAGCGGAGCGAACCCCGTCAACAACAGGAGTCCCCCCGCCCACTAGCATCACTTCTGTCTTGTCAGGATTCAAATTTCAGATGGCTCACCCTCATCCGTAAACACTGAGACTGCTGGGCCTGGGTCAGTTGAAAATATTTATTTATTTATTTATTTATTGCCTTCTATTTTGGGACCACCCCCTCCTGCCACAGCAGCTCGGGGCACCTCACAACATACTAAAAACATGTACAAATATAATATAATAAACATAAATAACACATTAATAAATTACAAATATCAATATAAAACATACAGTATAAAACATATCACAAGTCGGTGATAAAAATCCTCCTCTCCCAACCCGCCTCCCTCACCAAAAGCCTGGCAGAAGAGCCAGGTTTTACATTGTCTTCGGAAAGAGGGGAGGTCTGGAGCCCGGTGGACCTCTGTCAGGAGGGAGTTTCACAGCTGCGGTGAGGCCACCAAGAACAACCCCGTCATCATCACCACCTGAGATACCCAGGGGAGTCTGAGGAGGACTCTCCCAGTCGACCACAGGGGCTGATCTAGGATCTGGAGGGTGAGGCTATCCTGCAGGTACGTGGGGCTCAGGCCGTGTAGGGCTTTATAGGTCAAAACCAACACCTTGAATTGGGCTCACCTAAAGGCTGCATGTACATTGGGGGGGAGATACCTCCATCCCCCATTCCCAACTCTCAGCTAGGTTAATTTATTTACTTATAAATAAGATCTTACTCACTATACTCACTATACTTAGTACACTGCTACCTTCCTGAGAAAATTCCTAGACCTTACTTCTTTTACCTAAAAAAAGAGGGAGCTGGCCAAACCCGCAGCAACAGGTAAACACAGAAACCGTGCCTGTCTAAATGCGCCCGCAAGCCCCAGCTGGCTCATCGATGTCAACAGACCCAAACAGCCAGAGTGGCTGCTGTCTCCACGTCTCATTGCCATGGCTACCAGAGCACGCTGGGGGGCTGGAGCGCAGGGTTGGTTTGCCTGTCTGTGTGTTTCCAAGCTGGGCTTTTCCCAGGGCAGGGGGAAGGCATGCTTGCTGCCTGTGCGCCCAGTTCACCTGCCCCCTGGGCTGTTTGTCTGAATGCAGGTAAACCCGTGGGTGTGTGCAGCTCCAGTTTGGGTCACTCACGTGCCTGCTCCTAGGCTCCAGCTGATCTCTGTGCCTAAAAAACCTCCGTGACCTTTATGGTGTTGGAGACTCTGGTGGTGGGGGAGATCCCTATTGTTTGGAAGAGTGAGCTTGGAGGCAGAAAATAGCAAGGTGAAGTCACCACAAAGCAACCAGGTTATTCAAGGCAGTTAGAACACGAGCAGGCTGTGAAGAACTGTAACAGGAACTTACGAGACTGGGTGCCTGGGCATCTAAATGGCAGATGATATTTAATGTGGACAACTGCAAAGTGATGCACGTAGGGAAAAATAACCCAAACTATGAGTACACAATGCTGGGTACTAAGCTGGGAGTTACCACTCAGGAAAAGGATCTGGGAGTGATTGTGGACAATACACTGAAATCCTCAGCCCAGTGTGCATCAGCAGTCAAAAAAGCAAACAGAATGTTAGGAGTTATTCGCAAAAGGGTAGAGAATAAAACTGAGGATGTCATAATGCCTCTATACAAATTGATGGTGGAACCGCACCTGGAATATTGTGTGCAGTTCTGGTTGCCCCATCTCAAAAAAGACATAGCTGAACTAGAAAAGGTACAGAGAAGGGCAATGAGAATGATAAAGAGTATGGAATGGCTTCCGTACAAAGAAAGGCTTGACAAGCTGGGTCTCTTCAGCTTAGAGAAGAGAAGACTGAGAGGGGACATGATAGAGGTTTATAAAATCTTGAGTGGTGTGGAACGAGTAGATGGGGAACAGTTATTTACCCTCTCAAATAGTACTAAAACTAGGAGGTTTTACTCCATGAAACTAGCTGCCGGCAGATTTAAAACAAATAAAAGGAAGTACTTTTTCACTCAATGCATAATTTACTTATGGAATTTGTTGTCAGAGGCCATTGTCAAGGTCAGTAGTATAGCTGGGTTTAAAAAAGGCCTGAAGAATAGGTCCATTAATGGCTATTAACCAAGTGGGATGAACTTCTTACTGTCGGGAGCTGGGAGTGAACAACAGGGAATGGATTGCCCATTGTGACTGTTGGTTCTTCTCCCATGTGATTGAGATTGGTCACTGTCGGCGGACAGGATGCTGGGCTTGATGGACCACTGGTTTGACTCAGTATGGCACTACTTATGTTCTTATCCACCTTATGAGAGACAATAAGAAGTGCCTGACTCTCAGATCATCCTTGAAGGCCCTTCTCCTCTCCTTTCATTGGAGGCCCCTGTTTTCCTCAACTTTGGATCCACTTTCTTCTCCAGAGCTTCTGTCTAGCTGTGCCTCCAGCCTGCATCCTTGTTTAATGGACGTTTTCATCAGGAATGGCCTTACCACACTGTGACCCAAGGCAACTGTCCTGGCCCCTGCTTTTTTTCTATTTCCCGGGGCTCAGCAGTGGCCCCCATTTTCACCAGAACAGGTTGCAGAACCCCCACGCCCTCCCAACAGGACCTCAGACATGACTACCTCTAGAGCCCTGTGGTGCTGTCAAGGAGTCAGGGCCACGGGAGAAGGGGTCCACCACAGTCACAGCATTTTATCTTCACCCTGGGCCCTGGTTTTCATCATAGTAGAGTAGGAGTCTTTGTACCTATTCTAGCCATGGCACATTAGTAGGGACTGAAGCTGGGATCATCAGCATGGCACTCTAATGCTTGAGCTAAAGAATAAGTCCTGATAGGCTGGTAGAAGCAGTAGGCTCTCATCTTTTTGAGGACAACTGCCATTGATAGGATGGATGTCACCAAGAGGGAAGGTGATGTCTGGGTAAGGGCATGCTTGGGGGGGCCAGAGTAGGCTACATGGGATAGTATGCAGGTAGCATGTGAAACTGATAGGTATGTTTGGTTTCTACTTGTTGGTTATAAGTTTGGGAATTTAGTATTGTTTGTGGATCTGTGGTAGTGCTTATAGGCAGGAAGTTTGGGGCTGAAATACAAGTCCATGTTAATGAGGCCACTCTGAGGGTGACAGGCAGGGCTCTCTGGGAGAGGCTTTGGAGGCGGGGAGAGTTTAAAACTTACTGGTCACAGGGTCCTGGGTTCTTCAGCAATGGAGGGCAAAGAGGGCGGACCTGATTCAAGGCGGGGGGGGGGGAGGCGGGAGTTGTACCATAGTGGTTTAGAGAGGAGCCCCAGGTGAGCTCACCAACTGCCTGGTGAGTTTGGTTGGCCTTTGCTCTCTGTATACTGCTTTAGTAATGCTTTCCAAATTTGGCTCTTTTATTTTATAATAAATTGCTTCTTTGCTAACCTGCTGTCAGAGTGTGTTCCCAAACCTAACAGATCCCCACAACCTGCTCTCTGCCTACACAGAGAAACCTTAATACCTCCGGGTAATTGTTGTTAGACCCCTCAAGTGTACAACTTCTCTCCCTGCCAGCTCGGATAGTCCTGAGAGTCTAGGAACAGTTAAGAGTTAAGGGGGAATCGATCAGGTCCCTTGGGGAGAGAGAGAGTTGGAACCAAGTTGAGAGGTGGAGAGATTTGGGGTTTGGCACAGTCCTGAGTGCCCCCTGGTTTTCACAGAGTGTGACAAGAAAGGTGGTATTTGCACTGTCATGAGACCACATGGACTAAGGTACTTACCACCAGTGTCCAATACAGGTTCAGATAAGGAAAGAAGAGGCTACTTTCTTAATGCAGAAACATAACCTAATGGTTAAGGTGTGTGGAAATATGGGTTCAGTTCCTTCCTGTGACACAAATGTCTTTTGTGATGTTGTGCTGCTTTGTAAAATAGGGATAATAATAATGCTGTCCCTCCTCACAGTGGTGTGAAGGGCTTTGATGCTATGGCAACTGAGGTAAGTATTACAAACAAGCTCCAAGATTTCTTACTTCACCTCGGCGCAAACACTTCTATGTATGAGTGTCGGTTAAAGTGAGACCTCAAATAGGAATATTTCAGTGAAAAAAGGTTCATCAGTCAATTCCTGTCAAGCAAGTAACGTGATGTGACAGTGCAAGACTGCTGAGCTCTCAGACAGGGCTGAATAATGCTCCCTCGCAGAAAGAAGCCTGCCATGCGGAGGGAATCCTACCTGACAGCAAGAGGCAGGCAGGCAGGGAAGAAATGAAATCAATTTGCAGGAAAGGTTTATGGGGTTTGGTAGCTGCCCGCACTTGGGTCATGGAGAAAGAATCAAACAGCCATGCCAGAGGGAGGCAGTGTTGTGGTCATGGTCACAGACAGCAACCTGAACCAAAAAGTGTAAGTTCTGTTCCTAGCTTTGAGAGAAGAGCTGGAGCTACTGGTTAGGGCTGGAAGCTGGGATGCTGAGGTTTGATCCCTCCCTCTGTGAGGGAAATCGAGTCTAGTAGGTTAGAGCAGGACGTAGTGGAAGGCAGGACTGTGGTTGCTAGTACAAGTCCTCTCTCTTGGAGAAAAGGCTGGGCTGGAGGGTAGGAGCAGGAAAGGCTTTCCTGGGTTCTATCTCCAGCTCTGATAGGAGAGCAAAGCTAGTAGCTTAGGCCTTGCTAAGAGTAGCCAGGTGGTTGAGAGAATGGTGTCATTGTGCTGGTGTGGGCTGAATGAGGGTGCTGGGAGGATAGGGAGCATGACAAGTGTCTGCTTAGGGGTAGGGCTGTAGCGGCATACCGCTGCGGCAGCTGTTACCGACAGAAACCCCTATTCCGCACATCGCGGCACGGTTCGGCAGAGACAGCTCTCCGACGTCTGTGGCTGTGGTTTGCCGCTAATGGTGCCGCGGCATTTGAACTGGTGAACGGAAGCAGAACTTTTGCGGATTCCAATAAGAAGCGGCACCAACTCCCCTTTACGTCGATCGTGGAATCTTTGTGGTTATCTGATCATTGTATCATGTTTCCGCCACCCGGAATACAAGGTATCGCGAGACCCGGCGACATTATCAACCCTCGGATCCTGTTGATGACACCCACATGCCCAATTTCATTGGCTAGGGCTTTCCCAGAGAGACATGTCCCGCCTTCACCATTAAGTATAAATAGGTGTGTTTGTAGCTTGTTTCTCCCTCTTGATCCCCAATCGCAGTGAGAGTGAGTGACTGTTGGAG
>QEPC01003729.1:717683-755978 GCA_003113815.1 Sphenodon punctatus
ATGTATGTATTGAGAAGAATGGGCAGTTATTGCGGCACAGAGAGACACACAACACCAGCAGTCAGCGTGACAGCACAGCGCAGCAGCGGCTGCATAGTCATACTCCCTTCGTGGAACCGCGATAAACGCTCATGACTGTCTCATATATTAAATTGGCGGAACACGGAAAAAGACTGCTGATTGTATGTGACAATGGTAACGATCAGCAAATCAGTGAAACACATACATGCCGCATCTGCGGATTCTTGTAGCGGAAGAAGCGCGGGGTACCGGGCGGAATTCTGCGAGGCGCAACGTGGGATGCCGAGGTTTAGGAATGGAATTGCGGTGCGGTAACAGCTGCTGCTGCATCAGCCCTACTTAGGCGCACTCCTGCTGTAGCAAATGGTTCCTATAGCAACACCAGGTGAGGACTCAACAATGTGGCACTGTTGTAAACAAAGGCAAATGCCATTTTGGGCAGCATTTATAAATGCCCCATATCCCAGACACATTAGGTAATGCTGCCACTTGGCTTGGGATTGGTGAGACCCCACCTGGAATACTTTGTACAGTTCTGGGCACCGCACTTCAAGAAGGATGCTGACAAATTGGAATGTATTCAGAGGAAAACCACTAAGATGGTGAAGGGGCTGGAAGACAAGCTGTATGAGGAAAGAATCATAGAATTGTAGAGTTGGAAGGGACCTCAGAGGTCATCAAGTCCAACCCCCGGCTCCATGCAGGAAATCCACAGCTACAGCATCCCTGACAGAGGGTCGTCCAGCCTCTGTTTGAAAGCTTCCAGTGAAGGAGAGCCCACCACCGCCCTAGGCCGTCTGTTCCACTGTTGAATGGCTCTTCCTAATGTCTAGCTGAAATCTGCTTTCTTATAATTTGAGCCCATTGGTTCTAGTCTTGCCCTCAGGAGCAAGAATTGGGTATGTTTAATTTTGAGAAAAGAAGATTAATAGCAGTTTTCAGCTATCTAAAAGGATGCCACAGGAAAGACAGTGAGCATATGTTCTCCCTTGCCACTGAGGACAGGACAAGGAGCAATGGGTTTAAATTACACCTGAAAGAGATACCAGCAAAAACAGATAATCCATCAAATTTCCAGTACTCAAATCAACCCAGGACAATCTGGTACCATGTGGTACCTAATTACATCCCAATTGGGTATCCGATGTCCTGAAATGTCAACTTCTGTTGCCACTTTTTTGTGGTTTTTGTTGATATACTGACTCCTGACACCGATTTATTGGGTTTCCATCAAGTACTGACAATTTTTCAGTAATGTCTGGTCCCAGAAAACTACTTCCGGTTCCAATTTTTTTTTTTTTAAACTTTCCCCCCCAGTTTTTCTTCTTAAAACACTTATTTATAAGTTTTCTGTCCCAGAAAATCAACTTTGCAGTCCCAAAAAGTCAACTTCTGGTCCCGGGCAACTACTTACCATAACGTTTTAAAAAATAAAATAAATTTGTGTCAATTTTTCAGTTTTCCAACTTGATATACTGATTGGTATATTATTTATATTTATTTTTCCAGATTTTAGCCTGCCCTTCCCAAATGGCTCAGGGTGGCTTCTAAATCTATAAAACAGCATAAAAGGATATAAAAACAACAACACAACACAACCTCCCCAACAACCTTTTCCCTCACCCCTCTCCAACCCCACCTCACCTTACCCCTTCATCCCCAAACTCCTAACCAACACCTATCCCTATCACAGCTGCAAACTAAAAATCCAGGTGCAGTGAAGGACCCAGAAGCACTCCAAGGCTGTGAACCTGATTGACCAGAGGGGGCCAGACCCCACCAATAACAGGAGTCCCAATCCCCTCCAAGTCACAAGGCTGGCCAACCATCATCACTTCAGTCTTCTCAGGATTCAGCTTCAATCGACACTTTAATTCTGGAACCGCAACTGGTCCCTAACCACAGCCAGGCATCGGGTAAGCGAACACCAAGACTGCGGGACCTGGGTTGGCTGAAAAGGAGAGGTAGAGCTGGGTGTCATCAGCATATTATAACACTTGACCCCAAACCTCTGAATGATCTCGCCCAGCAGTCTCAGATCACATTGAACAAGAGGGGACACAGAATAGAACCCGGAGAGACCCCAAATGGGAGGTCATAAGGGGGTGATGAGCACTCACCCATCACCACCTGCTGAGACCTTCTTGACAGGAAATAACAGAACCACTCATGAGCAACCCCACACACCCCTGCCAGGTCCCGTATTCATGTCAACAACACCTCATGATCAACTGTATCAAAGGCCACTGAATGATCTAACAAAATCAACAGGGTAGAGTTTCCCTTATCAATCTCTAGGTGCACATCATTGACCAAGGCCACAAGCACAGTCTTCATGCCATACCCAGGACAAAAACCTGACTGAAATGGGTCCAGGAATCTGATAGCATCGAGATGAGCCTGGAGCTGTCGGGCAACCACCCATTCAATAACCTTCCCTAAAAAGGGAAGGTTAGAGACAGGTCGATAGCTGGCAGGGCAGTCAGTGTCCAAAGATGGTTTCTTAAGCAGGAGCCAGACAACTGCCATTTAAAGGGTATCCAACACCCTACCTTCCCAAATGGAGGCACTGACAAGCCCCACCAGTAACGGCCCCAATGTTTCCTGGCTGGCTTTCACTAGCAAGGATGGGCAAGGATCTAATTCACAACTGGTTGCCCTCAGTGCCCCAAGAACATCTCCTGCATCGGTGGGCGATATCAGTTGAAACCATTCCAAATAAACAGGACAAGACTGAGCTTCCATAACCCCAAACTCTGTTCCTGAAATCAAAGTGGCAGCACCCAAGCCATGGTAAATAAAGTGATTTTTGTCTGCAAAGTAATTAATTCATATGTCACAGTGGGCATTAGGTGACTCCATTTTCTAGTGGAGACCGGTTGGATCAACCAGGCCTCTCACCACGTGGAGCAGCTCTGCCAGATGAGCCATACCGGTATATCAATTGGGAATTGATAAATTGAAAAATCAGTACTGGAAGTACCCGATTTTGGGGGTTTCTGGGTACCCAACTGGTACACAGGTAGCCCATTGGGCACCCAATGTGGAATCTGAAAATGCGGGTATCATCCACGAGTACTAAATGTAAAACCCATTTCAACTCTAAAATTGCAGCAAGGTAGGCCCTTTTTACACAGACACTCTAACAACGGACTCCACTGCTGATTGCTCAGTGGGTGGGTGGTGGGTGGAGATGGGTGTTGCGCGAGAGCATGCACGCACCTACACCCACCGCCCGCAGTGTTTACACAGACACCTCCACCCATCTCCACCCAGCAAAACTGGGTGGAGGCATCTCGTGTGAAAAGGGCCCATGTTACAGGACTGCAGTGTTGCCCTGTATCATGTATAATAAAATGTAATACCCATTTTATCGGAGTTAGAATGTCTGTGTAAAAAGGGTCGTAGATTTTGGCTAAATATTAGGGGGAAAGTCCAACTAAAAAATTGTTGAGCAATGGTATTGGTTGCCTTAGGAGGCTATGGAATCTCCTACTTTGGACGTTTTCAAAAACCATCTGGACAAGCAATTGTCTGCGATGCTGTAGGTAGAGGGTATTCTGCTTTGGGGACTGGACTAGATAACCCTTAAAGTCCCTTGCAATCCTATGGGCCTAAGGTTCTATCTTTGTCAAACAGGGGGGTGGGGTTCCTTTTTCAGCTTGACGAGGCTGCCTGGCTGCCACCAGAGCACATTGGCCAGTTAGGACATATGCTGATTATTATTATTATTATTATTATTATTAACAAACATTTATATAGCGCCAGCAGTGTACCTGGCACTTTACAAAGTAATAAAATAGACACGGGAAGGGGAACAGAGGGAGAGACAAGGGGTCTAACATTCATGAAGATGCGAGGTCTCAAGTGCACGTACTTGGCTTGGTTACGATGCTGATTGATTGGGGTTTTCTCATGCACATTAAGCATAAGAGCAAAGAAATGAGCCGTTCGTGGAGAGGTCTTTAACTAGGCCCTTGCATTCTGTCTGCATGTCCATCATCAAGGGGAAGCTGCTTGGAAAACAAACTGGAAAGAGGCTCCTTTGGAAAGGCCACTCTGTTTCCTCTCTGAACCAACTTTCCCTTGAAAGGCAGCATTTTGTTCTGCAGTAGTTTGTTTGTTTGTTTTTACCCCACCCCTCTCGCTACAAGTGACTCGGGGTGGCTCACAGTGGCACAAAAAAACAACAATCACAATATAAAAGTATATAAAACTCAAATCATATACAATACTAAAACTCTAGTTGTGTGCATAGAAAGCATAAAACCCCCAAGTGTATAAAATACCCCACCCTACCCAAACACACCCATCCCACCCTTCCCTCCTCCCCCACCAAACGCTGGGCGGAAGAGCCAGATTTGACAGCTTCATCAGAAGGCGAGAAGGTTCGGGCTGTGGCGAACCTCCACTGGGAGGGAATTCCAAAGCGATGGCGCAGACACCAAGAACGCTCTCCTGTCTGTCCAAACTCGTCGATAGCGTGGGACTTCCAGGAGGGTGTCCCTGGATGACCGTAGGGACTGGCCACGGACCATGAGGATGAGGCAATCACTCAGATAAGTCAGACCTAGGCCATGTAGGGCTTTTAAAGGTCAAAACCAGCACCTTAAATTGGGCCCGGAAGACAATAGGCAGCCAGTGCAGTGCTCGGAGCACAGGTGTTATGTGCTCCCTGTGGCCTGTCTCCATGAGGAGACGGGCTGCCGCATTCTACAGTAGCTGCAGCTTCCGAACCATTACCATGGGCAGCCCCCACATAGACCGCATTGCAATAGTCTAGCCTCAAGTGATGAATGCATGGATAATAGTGGCAAGACTGGAGTCCTACACATATGGGCGGAATCTCTTCATCAGATGTAGTTGGCGAAAGGTGCCCCTGACCGCAGCCAACACCTGAGAATCCAGGCGTAGTTGCGGATCCAGGAGTACTCCTAGGCTCTGCACAGATGGAGCCAAAGGACGGACACACCCAATAATGGGGGAGACCTCCTCGCTCAGATCACCCATCCCGCCATCTAGCACCACCTCCGTCTTATCAGGATTGAGCTTCAATAGACTCAACCTCATCCAATTCCCCACAGCAGCCAGACAGCAATGAGACAGCGGGACCTGAGTCGGATGAAAATGACAAATACAGCTGGGTATCGTCTGCACATTGATGACAACAGAGACCCCTCCACCCAGCTGTGCACGACCTCCCCGAGCCGCTTCATATACACGTTAAACAGGAAAGGGGACAAAATAGAGCCCTGTGGGACCCCAGTTAAGGTTGTGTGAGGCTTTCCACAACCAGGAACTTCCAGAACTAAAGACAGAACATAAGACAAGCCATACGAGGTCAAATCAACGGTCCAATGGGTCCATCTAGCTCAGCATCCTGTCTCCAATGGTGGCCAGATGCTTAAAAATGATGTTTAAGTCTCTGCAGCTTAAGCTAAAGAGTTAGCCTTGGTTGCTGGGCTATAATGGTCTCTGACATACTCTGTGGAGGAGCACTGAGGGGATCCTATGACCATACTTTACAGGGCCACAGTCACAGGCTCCTCTAAGCTATCTAAAGCTGTATCAGTGAGGCAGTGGAACTGGAGTGAGTAGAGCTAAGGAGTAGGGCTGCAACACAATTAAAGAAACTTTAGTTGGTTAATCTGTAGAATTTTAGTCAATCGATTAATTAATCAATTGTCATTTGCATGTGATTTACATAATTTGCATACATTTCCAAAAAGTGAAAAATTCACCGGAAATTGTTGTCAAATTGTTAGACATGTTGAATGAATATGTTAAAGTGCTTAGTGAACACTATGATGTTCCAGTCAGTAGATGAAAGTGCAGTGGCTCCACTAGATTCAAGGAAATGTGCGCTATGCTTGAAGTGACCAACAATTTTCTGTCATTCGCTAAGTTGCTTGTCAGTGGTGGCAACTGAAAGAGCCTTGTTTATGCTCAATTGCAGAGTATGAGCAGCACATCTCACATTTTTTAAATTGGATTTCTCAACCCCAGAACAACATTTCCTGCATTATCTGTGCATATCACTACAACTTTCTCACTGATTTCCCACTCCTCTCTCAGCCACCTCCTCAAATTCACTACTGCACATGTCAGCTGTGTGCCTTTCCATTACCCTCTTAACCTGTAGTGGTGCATTTCAGAACTTCCATTCTCCATCTATCCAATGGACAGTAACCCCAAGGTAACTGTGATTAGCAATTAAAGTCCAAAAGTCACCAGTTAGAACAGCATCTGGCAACTTAATTTCCACAAACATCATCTCCATCTGTGCTGCATACAATTGTCGCATGTGCTTAGTGAAAGTTCTTGAAGGAAGATCATAAGTTGTAGAACTTAGAGCAGCCTGTCATACTCCCTCAACCCTGAATCATCCACAATGCTAATTGGCCTTGAACTAGTTGCAATCCACATGACAATCATTGTGGTTATCTGTTGCACCTTTGAAGGCTGCACAGGTTTCTCAAGAAATGCAGCAATTTTGGAATATGTTAAACATGTCTAACAATCTGACAACAATTTCTGGTGAATTTTGGGGAACTTTGGGGAAATTTATGCAAATTATGTAAATCACATGCAAATTTTAATCAATTAATCGAGGGGCCAACTTCAATCGATTAATCGGTTTGATTGATCGATTAAAGGTTGCAGCCCTACTAAGGAGGCTTAAGCTCTTGTTTCTGATTGGGCACAACTGCAGCCCCACCCTCCTGTTAGCAATGACCCAGGGAGCCATATGTTTTGAGATAGTTAGGGCTAGAGGTGACTCATCCCCCATAACTCTCATACCTGCTGCCTCCCAGGAGTCGCACCAATCTGAGGGCATACTTTCCAGCAGGTGTGGTGGCACTGGCAGAGCAACTGTCTTAGCAGCTGTAATAGGATCTCCTGTTGAGAACAGGGAGCACTCTTCTGTTTGGGTGATGGACATGTCTCCAGCTCCCTCTACTCCTGAAAACAGGTGGGATTTTCCAAACAGCTCATATAGGATTCAGAATGAGGAGCAGATCCAAGCCTCTAGCAGCTCACGTCACCAGTATAAGCAGGTGCTGAGCTCTCTTGCAAATCCTGTTCTGTGAAGCACTAGCAGCCCATGCTTCCAAGGCAGCCTTCCCCCGCCTGGAGAAAAGAAATCCCTGTTACCCTACTCCAGTAGGTGGGAGCAGAGAGTGGCAAGGTTCAAGTGACTCAGTCAGTGGGATGGATTGGCACAATTGTTGCTATGCCAGAGATTGACAATCCCACCACCCTGCGGGTGCTGCCATGGACTAGTCTCAGGTGGGGACTTCTGGCCTGGGCCACTGCGGTCCCAGATTAATTGAGTCTGCAACAGGGGAAGCTGTCCCCCTTGCCCTTCCCTCGTTACAGCATGGCACCTTCACAGCTCTGAGCCTAAACTCTGATCAAACCAAGTGCCCTCCATTTTTATTTCTATAGCACTTTCAGTATTCATAATGCTTTACAAGCCTTATCCAGTTCCCCTCACAATATCCCTGTGAGGTAGTTCCTTATTATTCCCACTTTACAGCTCTGGAGCTGTGGCTGATAGATAGGGACTGGTCCCAGACCACCCAGTGAATTCATGGCTAAGGCTGCTTTTAGATGATCACGGCGGCGCCCGCACTTGTTTTTCAAAACTATTGGGAGGCGGGTTTACACGTGACACCGCTGCCGATTATGCGCATGTGTGGGCGATGCGCGTCCATTTCCGGCCGCGTATGTCCACCCTCGATTGGCGACCCTGTCAGCTCGCGGCTGGAAATGGATGTGCGGCGCCCACACATGCGCATAATCGGCGGCAGTGTCACGTGTAAACCCGCCTCCTGGTAGTTTTGAAAAACAAGCGCAGGCGCCGCCGCGATCGTCTAAAAGCGGCCTGAGATGGGATTTGAATGCTGGTTTCTCAGATCCAAAGCCAATACTAGGCCCCCGCCAGCTGCCTCTCCAATTCTTGCTGCCCAGGAGAGGTGTTTGTAAAGCTTTCCCTCCTGAAGAGCCAGGACAGTACTTAGTATAGAGCTGTGCAGACCAAATGGAACCAGACAGGACCTATCTGAGCTGTTGGGTTTGGTTTGGAAGCCTTCCTGGCCTAAGCCCTGCAGACTTGGACCAGTCTCCCTGTATATGGGAGGCCCAATTTCCACAGAGTGTTGTGATGGGGCCACCTAAAAAAAATATTTAAAAATGGCAGGGAGCACCTTAACTCTGCCCTTTTCCAGATGTGGTTCCAGTCCCCATGATGGCAGAGTGTTCCCTGGGGACAGAGCTACATCACAGAAGGGGCAGGGTTAAAGCGTTCGCCGCCCCTTTCTGGGCATGGGCCCACCTCCTTGGGACATCATGATGTCACAGTGATCAGTAGGGGGGTGGAGCTAGTGCCATTACATTGGGTCTGGGCTTAGAGGAGCCTGGCTGCATTCGGACCGGATTCAATTCCCCTAGTTGGGGGGGTTCGCCCTCCTATAGCTCTGCAGGCTCGGAGTCTGGGGGTGATACTGGATGCAGATCTTCGTCTGGAGCGGCAGGTGGTGGCAGTCGCTAAGGCTGCCTTCCACCAGCTATATCTAGTGCGGAGACTGCGTCCGTTTGTCTCCAGCCCGAACCTGGCCTCCCTCATCCATGCCTTCGTCACCTCGAGGCTCGACTACTGCAACGCGCTCTACGTGGGGCTTCCCTTGTTCCTGGTTCGGAGGCTGCAGCTAGTGCAGAATGCGGCGGCTCGTCTTCTCACGGGGACGGGCCGCTGGGAGCATATTACACCGGTGCTCCGAGTCCTGCACTGGCTGCCGATAGCATGCCGAGCCAGGTTCAAGGTGTTGGTGATGATCTATAAAGCCCTACACGGTCTCGGCCCCTCATACCTTAGGGACCGCCTCACCCTCCGCGCCCCAGAGCGGCTCCTGCGGTCCGCCGGGGGTGCCTTCCTGGAGGTCCCCCGTGTTAAGCGGGGGGCCACGATGGAGAGGGCATTCTCGGTGGTAGGGCCGCGGCTTTGGAACTCCCTTCCGGAGGAAGCTCGCCTGGCTCCTAGCCTATTAACATTCCGGCGGAGTTGTAAGACCTGGCTGTTCGCCCAGGCCTTTGGGAGGGAGGGATAGGGGGATGTTTTAGCTCCCCCACCTATTTTGGATTTTAAACTGGTTTTAGCCCTGTTTTAATATTTTTATAATATTTATGTGAATTTTAAAAATTTTATTGTATGATTTTAATGCTGGAAGCCGCCCCGAGCTGCGTTGCAGGAGGGGCGGGGTAGAAATCCATAAAATAAATAAATAAAATAAAATAAACTCCGTCCCTATGCAGTCAGGCTCTAGTTTAGTAGTCTCCCCCTGTGTTCCCCACACCCTTGTCCATCTTGGATTGTAAACCCACTGGGCAGAGTCCTGTCTCCATTAAAAACAATTGTAAAGCACCAGGTACACTGCTGGTGCTATAAAAGCTTTAAATTATATTAATAAAATAAAAATACTAAAAACAATAATTAATAATCAGTATTTCAACACCAGAGCAAGCTGCAAGGTTCTCTGCTATCCTGTGCTGCTGAACTCAGGGTTGTGTTTATATGAAGCTTTGTAACTTCTGCCCTCCCCCATTCCTAAAAATAAAGTTCCACTGACAGCAGGTCCATCCTTTAATCACTTCATTTATCACCAGCTGCTTTGGGAGAGATTAATCAACAGGGTAATTTTGGAAGGAGTTTTGCCATACAGGCTACCTTTCATCTGAGAGCGGCTCCCGAGAAGATCCACCTTTATTACATGGGACTTGCTCTAACATGTGCCGTTACTGGAGCTCAGGGATGGCCTCTGTAGTGTAGGCAAACAGGCTCCTGGCCTCCAGGGCCTAGCAATCAAACAAAAATGCACGCTCAACCTTCTGGCAGGGCAGGTTCTAAGCAAAGTAGGGATGGGACTTCCAGGAGTGCAATAGCCATCCAAATAGGGGGGAGGTGGTAAAATAGCTACATCCCCATAACCTCCCCAAAACATACCCCCTGTCTCTGGTGATCAAGCATCTAGGTTAAATCAAGTGTCCAAATTAAACCAATTGCAACTGTAGCATGCTTGCACTCTCCCCTCAGGATTCTGTTCCACCAGATCCCACTCAGCCCCTCACTTGGAAAAATGTAGCCGCAACAGCATCCATCACTGCCTCCAAGAGGGTCTTGGGGATGGCTGCCATGTGACTATGTTGAGCATAACTCATGCACATTGTTTTCATCACCCTTTCTGGAGGCAGATCCTGTGCTGTAGCTTTTGAAACCCCTACCAGAGAGAGCACCATTCTTCTCTGAGCTACTGGCACTTGAATTCATCTGGTAGGCAGCAGCGGCACAACCAGCAAAGTCTGGCAGGGAATGGGGGGCTGCCCTGAAGAAGAGCTCATCTTGATGGTGCACATTTGCAGCTTACACATTATGGCCGCACTTGTGCAGCCAAACATGGCAGCCGCAGTGAGCACGTGCCAGGGTGTGACCATTTCCAGTGGATGTACTGTAGCCTGGGAGAAAGTTTGCAGGTTGACAAGTCATCCATTGGTCCAAACCGTTTAGGAACCACTGAGTTAGGCCAGTCCAAGGAAGCTCAAGGTAGAGGAAATGCCAAACAGGAGGGTAAGGGTCAAGGGAGCAGGAAGCCAGGAGCAGCTTGGGAAGTGGCATGGGAGTAGGAGGCCCAGTGCTCAGCTGTGTTTGGTGGTCCCTGTGTGTCCCAGCAGCTAATGCCTGTGAAAAGCAGGCTTAGTTTGGCCCACGTTTCATAAGCGTCACGCTCGGCGGCAGGAGACAAAGGATCAGCTCTTCAATGGAGTCCTTAGAATAAACCCTAAACCTCATCAAATCCAATCCACCAATAAAAATTGGCCCAACAATAGGCCGGCGACTAAGGGGCCTTTTCGCCATGATAACAAGTTTTCACAAGACTGTTTATCCGCACAATTTGGAACGACACTTAAAATCTCTAATCCCAACAAGCATGAAAGTGGTTGTCCCTGCCCAAAGCAGGTGTATTGTCCTGAGGCTGCCAAGTTGTCAGCGAGGCCTAGGCACCCGTGGGGGTCGCTGGGAACGGGGCAGCTGCAAACTGAATGCTTCTCTTTAACCCCAGAGCCCCCCCTCCTCCTCTCTTTTCGATCCAAGCCCCTCTAGTCAGCCTGGTTTTTAAAAGGCAGCAAAATGGTTACAAGGTTTAAAGCAGAGGCGAGCAAAATGCTCAACAATAGAGAGGAAAAAAGAGTGTTCAGGGTCTCCTACCTAATCCACAATCCACAAACACATGATAATGAAGTATATGAAACCATGGGCCTAGCAGGATTAAGCTGGCTACCAGTGGGTCTGCAGGCTTTAGTGTAAAGTTGGAGCTTAGGACAGTTTCCCCTCCGGCAGGTTAGGAATCGAAAAAGATCTTTCTGTTGAAGCAGGATAAGAGATATTGGTTTGCAACCAAGAATCTGTTGGGTTTTTCCTTTTTGTCTCTTGTACTGAGAGAGTGGTGTGCCTCCTGAGGTCAAGTTGCCGAGCGAACAGTTTAGAGGGCAGAAATAAAGAGAGGAACAAAAAACAGCCATTTTATTTTAAAATAGGGGACATGTTAATTGCAGCTACTATGTGAGTGAGGAGGTGGAAATCTCTCGGTCCATGGCATGTAACATTTCTTGGCCCATGGCATGTAAAAATTCAGAGCTGCAGATCCAGCAGGGCAGTCGTGCAAGCCTGAGGGTCATGAAAATCCAGCCTGGCCCCTGGCCCAGTCTGCTATGGCAACTATAGGTGATAGGGACAGCCAAGCTGGGTCTGTACTCTTATTGCAGCAGCTCTCTTACTGACTAGCCCTGCCCTCATCCCCATTGGCTCCCCTGGGCTACGTAAGGGGCACACAGGAAGCAAGACGTGTCCAAGCAACATGACAACTACTTGGCCTTTGGGATGTGCTCCCAGTCTTGCCCTTGGTCCTTCTTTGGCCCAGACCTCTGGGCTCTTGACACAACTGGACTCTCTGATCATAGTTATGGATTGTTCCTAGGCTTAAGGCAACTGATTCTTTCACTTTGATCTAATTTTGCTTTCTTTTGTGACCCTGACTTGCCCTTTGAATCTTCTCAGACTCCAACCTTTGGCTCTGGCCCTACTGAGGTACTGAATAGCGCTGCCAAATCAAAATTTAAAAAATAAGGGATGCTACACAGCTGAGTGATATTGGAATACGGGATGTCCCTTATGTTCCATGGAGCTCTGGTGTTCAGAAAATGGAATGTCCACAACGTTCTATAGCGTTGTGGGGCTCTGAAATAATGGATGCTTTCTAAAAACAAGGGACATCCCTTAAAATAAGGCCACTTGCCCCACGTTACAGCGGCCAGCAATTCTCTCGGAAGGGAATCGGCCAAGAAACTTACGCCAAGCTCTGTGCCCGGACACGGGGCTAAAAGCATCATCACCTTCATCCAGCAGCTTTTTTTCCCTACAACTGTCAGGGCTGGATTTCGAGCCCTGAGATTCATAGGAAAAAAGGCTGCTAGACGCGACTGATGATGCCGTTAGCTCTGCACCCATGTTCAGAGCTTGGCGTAAGTTTCCCAGCTGGGAGATTCCCCACCGAGAGAATCACCGGCTGCTGGAACATGCGCAAGTGGTCTCAGAGACACCTAGCAACCCGGGTACCAGACTGCAGCCCTACCCAGGCTCCTGGCAGAAACATCTGGCAACACTTCTGAATCCTTTCTGCTCAGTGTGATGGCTGCCATCTTGGGTTGCATCCACTTGAGGGAAGAAGCAACTAACATGGAGATGCCACACCCTCCAGCCCCAAGAGTTCTGTGGCAAGACCCTACCATAGAGGCAGCTTTGGCTACATTTCTGGAGACTGAATCATTGACTCCAAGAGATGAAGACATGAGTCTTTACAGCTTGCACTAAAGAGCTGTATTTCTTAGCAATGTTGTAACTGATTCAGGGATCCGACCTTAGGCATGGAACAGGACACTTGCATCCCTTGTGTAGCTTACAATTGTCCCCCAAAAGAAGAGTGACTCTTGCTTTGTGGGACAATGTCTTATGTCTTTCTTTTTGTTTCAAGATTATATTAAATTAAGTAAGAAGTTCTTCACGGTGCCCTCTGCTCCTGTTGTGTTATCTCCCCAAGCAAGAAACCATCCTGAGTCACTGGGGCTGCTAATCCATTTAGCACCCCATAACTATTGCTGAGACAGCAAAGAGGCTTGAAATAAAACCAAAGTGACATCCCTGTTTGCACAATGGAGAAGATTTGAAAAGCTTTTGGAGATGTGGGGAAGGGATGCAGCTGAAGCTTCATGTGAGGGGGTGTTGGTGCCAACGCACCATGGCAGCAGCCTTCACAGGACAACACATCCCACTTGATTCTTACCAGTCTCCGCACGAAGCAGTGTCGCCACAAGTCAGTGCCGATGATCGTTAACGCAAATCACTTGTGCCGCTAATGAGTATCGCTGTTTGAAAATAGCCATCCCAAGTGTGACCCCATGCCCCTCCACAACAGAAGGTTCTGGGGCAGTGTAGTTTAGGGGCGTGGGTGCCCTGTTACATACTCTGAGATCCCAGATAATGTTTTGTATTCTGCGTTTTGAAACTTGTGAGTAGCAACATGTAACAGGGCCCCACTTGACTGTAGGGTAGGCCCAAAGTATAGTGTCACTCAAAGTACAGTCAAAGTCCTAGGCCAGGCCCCAAGCCTCTGGCCAGTCACAGGCCATACGCTAGAGCCTAGCCTAACCACAACCAAAGTCCCAGGCTAGTTCTTTGGCAACTCACTTTCCTTGTTCCTCACACCAGGCTTCTCACTTCAAGGCCTTTGGGTCAGCATCCATCCAGGCAACCACTGGCAGAGATGTACACTCCTCTGTCCTCCTTCTTGGGGCTGGCTTCCTTTTATGCTCCAGGCCACACACCAACCAACCACACCAACCTCCGCTTCCTGTTCAGCAGCCATCTTAGGTGTCCCACATGGCAGGTGCAGTTTTGTGGCATAGCCCTGCCACACAGCAGTAGGGACATAAGTAGGCCTTGCCTGTGGTTTATGTTTTAGGAAAAAAAACATATTTATTTGAATCCAACTTTATCTGGGTGTTTTAGCATGTTGTTCTGCTCACTGTGAAGGGTAAACTGTACCACAATTAAAAAATGTAAAAATGTATTGACTCCATCTTGTCCTATTTGAGGGAGTGGTGGATAAATGATTACAGTACTCAACTACATCCCTAAAGGTTTGCGTTCAAATCCGGTTTGGTATCACACTGGCTAGTCACCTCCCTTCTGTCCAGTTGTGAATAGGTACCTAATATCTGATACATTGGCTTTTGGAAAGTCAAAGGTGCCATATGTGGTGATGTGGCCACACCGCTCCTTCCAGAGGGACTGGGACCTCTTTGTCCCACTCTGGGCTGGCTGTGACTCAGTTTCCCCACTTGCAGCACCTACTGGACCAGCTCCCTCCTGAACTGTTCCAGCCCATAAGGGGTTAACTGTCTCTGTCACCTTTGCCTCAGAGCTTCCCAAAGCACAGGAATGAATAACAAGGTTTGTCTGAGTCTACAACTCAGAATTTTCCTCCACTGTGTCACTCCAATGTCAGGATCCACACAAGCACATTAAGCTTAGTTAGAAGAAATTTAATTTGTGAATCAAGATTAAAATACCATGCAAGATTATGTCAAGAATGCAATAAGCAAAACATATATGAAGATAATGCATATATCTAACTTAGTTGGTTAGTTCTAAGCTAATCTTACCCTGTGTGGTTCTATGCTTAAAGTTCAGTTCAGTCTTAAAGGCTTTTCTTCGCAGCTCCTGATGTTGAGAGCTGGATGCAGGTTCTTAACAGCAGCTGCAGAGTTGGCCAGTTCCAGGATGATTGAATCTCTCTCCTTTGTCTGTTGATGACCCTTAAATACCTTGTTCAGTTCTTCCAGAGTTTTCCCTAGATGTGGTACCTTGGGCCATAGGGGGTTATTGACTTAATTGGTTTTGTGGATTCAACCTGCCCCTCTCAGGCAGAGTTTGTCTTCTATGGGCTCACGGTTTTTAAAATTTCTTTTCAGTTCCATAGCTCACAATGTATTCTCATTTCATATCTCTTACATAGAAAGTTTCCATTCGATCTTTCATCATGTTACATTCCTGACATCAAACAAGGCTACAAAATATTAACATGCAATGCTCATTTCATATACATGTATGTTTCATGTATGTTATGTATGTTGGTTTCCTGACCTTTATCACATATCCTCCCACCCCACCCCCCACCCCCAAGTACATATGCAAAAGATTTGGGTCAAATCTCAAATCTGGAACATGTCAGTTTGTGTCTTGGCGGAATAAAGTCTCTGCAACCACATTTCCTTTCCCTTAGTGAGTACCATGTTCAAATTACACGTGTCTGTTCAACCCCCCTGTGGGCAGTGTGGAGCTACCCTTATCAATTGCTTGCTGTCATTTCAATGGTGAGAGTTCATATATGGCCATCTGTCTTCAGATGAAGATTTTGTGAGGTGTGTGTGTGTCCCTCCTCCCTGTCATATGTTGACCCTGAACTTTATACCATCCTGGTACAGTAGTGTGGATGTTTGGGACAAGAAGTATGTATTTAATTGCATGTTAAAGGGCTTGCACTGCCAAGCTATCATCACCCCCTCTCTTCTTTCAACATTGGTAGGTGTTTCAAACATCCATTGCATTATAGCTGAGTTACCACTGTAAACCATCCTCTGTATTTCAGCTTGAGCTGTGCTCTTGTCATGGGTCACTCTGAGCAAGCACCTTCTTCCCTGACCCCCAGGAGAAGCAGAGTTTGGAAACCATTACCATAAGTAAGAAACAAAAGGAAACACACAAGGAAGCTATCCATCCCCTTGCAGTTCCCATTTCAATGTCTGTTCCTGCCCTTTCACAACTTGTTTTGCTATCAACAGGGGGAAAGTCATTACTTTTAAAGACATTGTTGCCAGCAGCAAAGAAAAGGTCAGACTTGGTTTCTATCTTGGGGCAAACCTGTCCCACCTTGTGCTACTGTGCACATGAAAGGGTTCTCCTTTGTATTCAGCAGAAGTGATAATTTCATTTAAAGAATGTTTTCTCTCTCAGCCAGGAGAGAATTACTCCCTAGTTGTTATTTTTTATTATTATTATTATTATTAATTATTATTATTATTATTTTATTTATATAGCACCAGTGATGTACCTGGCACTTACAAAGAATAAGATAGACATGGTTCCTGCTTGAGAGCTTACAATCTAAAGACAGGGGGAGGGGAGACAGGGAAGGGGAAAACAGAGGGAGAGACAAGGGATGCGACATTCATGATGCGAGAGCTCAGGTACACATTCTTGGCTTGGTTACAGTAAATTGGGAGTTTGCAGATAACAGGTGCTTAGCAGGAGTTAGGAAGGGTGGAGCGGAAGAGGTGGATTTTGAGGAGGGACTTGAATGTGTTGAGGGTGGGGGCAAGGCAGACAAGGGCAGGGAGGGAGTTCCAGGTGTGTGGGGCAACGAGGGAGAAGGGATTAAGGCAGTTGGGGGAGCAGGGAAGGCGTGGGAGGGTGAGGGAGGGGATGGAAGAGGAGCAAAGGGCTCGAGCAGGGGTTCGGAGGGAGATCAGGGCAGAGAGGTAGGGGGGAGCAAGGTTATGAAGGGCTTTGTAGGTGAAGATGAGGAGCTTGTGAAGAATACACTCGGGTAGAGGGAGCCAGTGGAGAGAGGAGAGGAGAGGCTGCACGTGGTCAAAGCGATGGGCTAGGTGGATGATCCTGGCAGCAGAGTTTTGAACAGAGATAAGGGCAGAAAGGTGGGAGCGGGGAAGGCCAGCGAGGAGGAGGTTACAATAGTCGAGGCGTGAGATAACTAGGACATGGATGAGAGTTTTGGCAGAGGAGACAGACAGAAAAGGGCATATCTTGGCAATGTTGTGGAGGGAGAAGCGGCAGGATTTGGCAACGGAGTCAATGTAGGGTTTGAAGGTAAGGTCCAAGTCAAAGATGGAGCCCAAGATGCGAGCTTGAGGAAAAGGGAGGATGGAGACCCCGTCAATGGCAATTGACAGGGAAGAGGGAGAGAAAGGACTGGGAGAGAAGATAAGGAGTTCAGTTTTAGCCATGTTCAGTTTGAGTTGGCATTGAGACATCCAGGCGGAGATATCGGAGAGACGGTTGGTGAGACGAGCTTGAACAGAGGGGGAGAGGGAAGGAGTGGAGAGATAGAGTTGAGTGGCATCAGCGTATAGGTGGTATTGGAAGCCATGGGAGGCAATGAGTTTGCCTAGAGATTGGGTGTAGATAGAGAAAAGGAGCAGGCCAAGGACGGAGCCTTGGGGAACCCCGACAGAGAGGGGTAGGGAGGGGGAGGAGTTAGGAAGAGATACATTGAAGGAGCGGTCAGAAAGGTAGGAGGAGAAGCAGCCAAAGACAGAGTCCCGGAATCCCAGGGAGTGGAGCGATTCAAGCAGGAGCGAGTGGTCAACAGTGTCAAAGGTAGCAGAGAGATCAAGGAGGACCAGAATAGCGTAAAGGTGGTTGGATTTAGCCACAAGAAGATTGTTGGTGATCTTAGCAAGAGCGGTTTCAGTGGAGTGAAGGGGGTGGAAGCCAGATTGAAGTGGGTCAAGGCAGGAGTTGGCAGAGAGGAGGTTGAGGCAACAGGAGTAGACAACCCATTCAAGGAGCTTGGAAGGAAAAGGGAGGAGCGAGACAGGACAGTAATTAGAGGGTTCAGAGGGATCCAAAGTGGATGGGGGAGACAGTGGCGTGATTAAAGGCAGAGGGGATGGAGCCGGTAGAGAGGGAGAGGATGATGATGTGCAGGAGGGGAGGGGCGACGGTGGAGGCAATGGAGGTCAGGAGATGGGAAGGAATGGGGTCGAGGGGGCAAGTGGAGGGGTTGGAGGAGAGCAGGGAGGAAATTTCCTCAAGGGAGGTGGGAGGGAAGGAGAACAGGAGAGAGGTGGGGGGAGGAGGAAGGGGGGAGTAGCAGGGGGAGAGGACTTGGAAGCGATATCCAGGCGGATCTTGTCAATCTTAGAGGTGAAAAAGAGAGCAAGATCCTGAGTGGAGAGAGAAGAGGGAGGAGGAGGAGGACAGGGGGTTGAGAAGGAAGTCAAAGGTGAAAAAGAGGTGGCGAGGGTCCCGGGAGCAGGACTCAATGCGGGAGGCATAGTACTGCTGTCTAGTGAGGGAGATAGCAGATTTGAGCGATGAGAGGCAGAATTGAAGTGGAGGAAGTTGGCGTGGTAGTGGGATTTGCGCCAGAGGCGTTCCACAGCCCGGGTGCAGGAGCGGAGATGTTGAATGGTGGGGGTGAACCAAGGGCGAGGGTTACGGGAGCGAGCCGAGCGGGAGGCGAGGGGGGCAAGGGAATCGAGGATGGAGGCAAGATAGGAGTTGAAGGCGGAGATGGCAGAATCGGGGGAGGAGGAGAAGACTGAGGGGAGAAGAGGAGAGAGGGAGGAGGCAAAGTCCTGGGGCACAATGGCCTGCAGATCGTGAAAGGGATGGGGAGATGGGGGAGAGAAGGGGGAGCAGTGGGAGAGGTTGAAGGAGGCAAGGAAATGGTCAGAGATGGGATGGTGTTCGAAGGAGAGATCGGAAACAGAACAGTTCCTAGAGAACACGAGATCAAGAGATTGCCCATCAGTGTGGGTGGGGGAACAAGTCCAGAGGTGGAAATTAAAGGAGGAGGCTAAGGAGAGGAAGCGGGCAATGCAAGGTTGGGAGGGTACATCAACATGGATACTGAAGTCGCCAAGGATGAGTGTGGGGATGTCGTCAGAGAGGAATAGGGTGAGTCAGGCTCACTTTCTTGACTTTCACTAGGGATGGGCGAACGCAGTTCGAATGTTCGGAGTTCGGATCGAACTTGCTCTGTTCGGACGTCTGAACTGAACTCTCGAATGACCGAACAGTTTGGTTGTGTTTGGATGAGTTTGGATGAGTTCGGGGGCAGGAAAAACGTCTTTTCACAGCCAAAAATTCAGTTTTGGTTTCGTTTCGGTTTCGATAGTTCTATTTTTGAATGTTTGGCCAAGTTCGGCCAAACCAAACTTGGCTGAACCGAACCATCGAACCCGAACTTGGGTTTCGAACCGAACAACTGAACGTCCGAACCGCGTTCTGTTCACCCATCCCCTGTGTCTTTAATGCTATGGTACCCCAATTCAGGAGAACTAGGTATCTTTGCCACATTTAATCCCCCAAATCTCACATCAGCCACAATATTTTCCTCTCTCAGTTGGGTACTTCCCTCAGAAGCATCCCCTATTTTGTCTCTTTGTTTTGGGTGTGAACACCCTCACCTGGCATTTCATGCCCCTCCCCCTGAATCCAGGACACAATCCACAACATTCAAGTCTCTGGCAGTCTCACACTGGAAGCAATCTTCAAGAGTACTATTAACCCTTTCCTCTACTGCTCTCTCTGCAAGCCAGATCTTCCCCTTAGGACACGCTCCCTCACTGCTTGAGCTATGTTCCCAATCACATTCCTCATCTCAAAGCTGTATTGGCTTTTGTCTCTCAGGAGCTGTGCAATCCCTCCTTGTGTCTTGCACTCTGCCATTCACCCCTCAGACTTGGCATAGGCTGCAGCGTCTCCCAGCTCCTTCTCTGGTAGGACAGAGACATAAAGCTCACCCTTAGAGCCATGTTCTTGCCCCTTAAGGACCACAGGCTGGGTTTTGGCCCCTCTTGTTGCACCTTTTCCAGCAGGACAGAAACATTATCCTCACCCTCAGAGATGTGCCCCATCCCCTCAGGCTCAGCACAGGCTGTGGCATCTCCCTGCTCCTCCTCCAGTAGGACAGAGACATAAAGTTCACTCTTAGGCCATTTTTAGATGAACGCTGCGTGCTTGCGCCTAAAAATCATGCGCCTGTGAAAAAGAGTATGGGTGGGGTTTTGGCGTGTGGGAACGTGCCTTATAGCGCTTGCACTTCTTTTTTAAAGCACCATTTAAAGACCTTGATGATCGAGGGCTTTAAGTGTCGCCTTTAAAAAAATGTGCAGGCACTATAAGGCACATCCCCGCACATCTAAACCCTGCCCGCACTCTTTTTCACAGGCGCATGATTTTTTGGCGTGAGCGTGTAGCGCTCTAAAAACAGCCTTAGAGCCATGTTCTTCCCCTTTAAGGGTTATAAGCCGGGCTTCAGGTCCATCTTGATGCACCTTTTTCAGCAGGAGACAGACATTCCTCTTTCCCTCAAAGGTATGTTCTACCCTAAAAGTTACCCTAAAAGGATAGGGCAATAAGCAAAACATATATGAAGATAGTGCAATTCTACCTTGCTTGGTTAGTTCTAAGCTAATCTTACCCTATGCAGTTGTATGCTTAAAGCTCAGTTCAGTCTTAAAGGCTTTTCTTCGCAGCTCTTGATGTTGAAAGCTGGGTACAAGTTCTTACTGGCAGTTGCAGATTTGGTCAGTTCCAGGATGACTGAATCTCCTTTGTCTGTTGATGACCCTTAAAAACCTTTTTCAGAGATTTCCCTAGATGTGGTGCGTTGGGTCATATATGCAATGGCTTTGGCAGTGACACCCTTATTGAGTTGTTAATTGGTTCTATTTATTTATTTATTTATTTATTTATTTCAAAAACTTATTACCCCGCCCCTCCTGCTGCAGGCAGCTCGGGACGGCTTACAACAATAAAAAACAATTAAAACAATTAAAACACATTAAAAGGAGAAAACAGATAAAAACAACTGCCGCCCCCACCCCACCCCCATCACCCCTCTCCCCTGCCAAACGCCTGGCAGAACAGCCAGGTCTTGCAACTTTTCCGAAAAGGGAGGTCTGGGGCCAGCCAGGCCCCCACTGGAAGGGAGTTCCATAGGCATGGTGCGGCCACCGAGAACACCCTCTCCTGTGTGGCCGCCCGAGAAACTCGGGGAACCTCAAGCAGGGCATCCCCGGACAACCGCAGGGGCCGATCCAGGACACAGGGGGTGAGGCGGTCTCGCAGATAGGCAGGGCCCAGACCGTTTAGGGCTTTATAGGTTAAAACCAACACCTTGAATCGGGCCCAGAAAACCACCGGCAGCCAGTGCAGAGAGCGGAGCACTGGTGTAATATGCTCCCGGTGGCCTAGTCCCACAGAGTCACTGTTATACAGCATCCCCAAATCATATGCTGATGACACCCAACTCTATCTCTCTACCCCCTCTCTCTCCTCCTCTATCCGCTCACGCCTCGTCGACTGCCTCTCTGATATCTCCGCCTGGATGTCCCGACGCCAACTCAAACTGAACATGGCCAAGACTGAACTCCTCATTTTTCCTCCATCCCCCTCCTCTCCCTCTGACCTGACCATCTGCATTGATGGGGTCACCATCCGTCCTGTTCTCCGTGCCCGCAGCTTGGGCTTCATTTTTGACACGCACCTCTCCTTTAAACCTTACATTGACTCTGTGGCCAAATCCTGCCGATTCGCTCTCCTCAACATTGCCCGCATACGCCCCTTTCTATCTGTCTCCTCGGCCAAAATCCTTGTTCATGCCATGGTTATCTCTCGCCTCGACTACTGCAACCTCCTCCTTGCTGGCCTCCCTCGCTCCCACCTGTCCCCCCTTGTGGCGATCCAAAACTCTGCCGCCAAGGTCATTCACTCTGCCCGTCGCTTCGACCATGTGACGCCTCTCCTCCTCTCCCTTCACTGGCTCCCCCTTCCTGAACGTATCCTGTTCAAACTCCTGGTTTTCACGTTCAAATCGCTCCATGACCAAGCTCCCCCTTACCTCTCGGACCTAATCGCCCTACGCGCTCCTGCGCGCGCTCTCCGCTCTTCCGCTGTCCCCTCCCTCGCTCTCCCTCGCTTCTCCTGCTCGCCCAACCGCCTTCGTCCCTTCTCCCTCGCTGCCCCGCATGCCTGGAACTCCCTCCCTGCCGACGTCCGCCTCGCCTCCTCCCTCCGCTCCTTCAAATCCCTCCTCAAGACCCACCTTTTCCATGCTGCCTTTCCCAATGCCCTCTAGTCTTTCCCCTTGCTCTTACTGTCAGCCCTCCTCTGCTGACTGCTGCTACCGACCACCTTGTAACCAAGCCAAGTACACGCACCTGAGACTTCGCATCCGCCTGAATGTTTGTTTGTCTTCTCCCATGTCTCTCCCGCTGTCCCCTCTCCTTGTCTCCCCCTCCTTGTCTTTTAGATTGTAAGCCACAGGCAGGGACCGCATCTGATTGTATGTTCTGTACAGCGCCAGGTTACTCCTGGCGCTTTATAAATGTTTAATAATAATAATAATAGGGGCGTGCCTGAGGAAAATGTCCCTAAATTGCAAGAGATGTTAACAAGGAGCGAAAGCAGGAGAGGTCAAGAGGTATATTGCTGCAATCTACTGATAGATTACAAACTAGTCTCCAGTAGATTATGGTGTAGGGAAGGGGATGGTGGGGACCAGCCTGTCAGAGATTGCCTCTGGCAAGGAGAGCAGGACTAGAGCCCCAGAGAGTGTCTTAGGGGTGGAGATGGGCTAGGAGAACTCCTCCAGTGCAGCAAGGAAGGCTCTCTCTAAAGGAGAGTGCGCCTCTCCACTCCTGAGACCAGTTGGTGAGGTATGGTATCCTAGAGCTGGGGGCTAGTGGGGGGGGTAGTCACGGTAGATTTGATCACCTGAGACTGATGTCTGGATCATGTGCACCATAAGTCTAGCTACTGCTGAGCTAAAAAGATCAATGACTGGTCCTCCCAAGGATCTGTGACCCTATATTTACAACAATAGTTGAAACCCCGCAGGGCAAATTTTAAGTGTTCAGCTCCCATTTCTGCACCATCAGTATTGTCTAAAGTACTGTGCATCCAGCAGATTCCTTCGCTTTTTGGAAAACCCAGCCCACAAAGTTTTGGCAGTTTAGGGAAACCCCCCAGAAATTAAGATTCTAATTTTCGAAGGAGCACATCAGAAAATGCACCTGGCTTCTGCAGGCAAAATTCTAGAGAGCTGCAAATTGAATGAGAAAAGCAGAGACTCTTTTAAAGTAAGTGGTGGATGACTGGGACGAAAGCTTGTTTCTGCTTAGCAGTTAGTTTAAAACATCTTAAGTGATTGCAGAGATCCAGGGCACGTTGCATGGGACAGTGGGCTCTTCTGTTATAACATCCATGAGAGAGAATAAGGATGTCAAACTGATGCAGCTTCAATCCTGCTGCTGGTTTTGGAAGCCACCGTAATTTGTCAGTTTCTTTCTGGTTACAAAAGAATGGTGCACAAGGGAACACCGTGCTGCACTTTAACAGATATCCTATATTTTAGAACACCACAAGTCCAAGCAAATGCCACAGAACACTGTAGCTTCGCGAGCAGCAGCTGAAATGACTATTCAGAGCAAACTTTGCATTCAGTGAATTTGCCATGTTTGAACGGTCGGCTTCCAAAAGTTCATTTTTGAAAGGTCTTGGATTTGGTTTTGGCTTGTCTATTTGTTGTGTGGTTGTTTTTAATGTGTAAAGAATGGGTAACCTTATCCCTCCAAGGGGCCATTTTGAAAATTAATACAAGCTTCAAGGGCCACATAGAAGTTGGAGGGGGGATGCTTAAGGAGCACACTTGGGAAGACGAAGGTTCAGATCATGGATCTGTCCCTTATTCTTTTGTGCATGCCCTTATCTGTGCTCCTTACGCGAAGCCCAGTCTTTCAGTGCTTGGGGGTAGGAGCTGGATCTAGTTGCCAGATTCAGGCACTGGAAAGGGCCCAAATAAAAACTAGCTGCACGCCACATTTGGCCCCTGGGCCTGAGGTTCCCACCTCTGGTGTAAGTTATTGATTAGTTATCCTGTGTCACGAGGTGTGCCAAATATCCGATTGCTGAAGTAACAAATTTTGGTTAACTTTGCAGAAAAGAGACATTCTAATGTTGGTATTCATTTTGGTAAACAAATACCCAAACTGAGAAACTCACAAATCTATTTCAGCTCCATAGAAATCCACGGCACAAATGCTCCATGGCTCCATGGGGTTCCTTTTTGTTCTGAAAATTTGATCTAGCAACCTTCCATTGCGCAGAAGGGGAATTTCCACTTTCATGGAACGCACAGTGCATCAGTCCTTCATTTCAAAATGCACTACTGCATTTCAGTCTTTGTCCCCCTCCCCCCCATCTGAATTAATATTGAAATGAAAAAGCTAGCGATAAACCGTTTATCGCTAGCTTTTTCATTTCAACATTAATTAAGAAGGGGAGACCACAAAGAGAAACAGGCAAGTGTTTTAAAAATCAGAACTAAACAAACTCCATCTATTTCTTGCATGACCAGCTGATTCCTCACTCCTTGTGTTTGGTCAAAAATGTAAACAAGAGAGCTGCCTACTAAGGCCTGTTTCTTCTAAGAGCTTAAATGTCCAACTTGGAATTCTCTTTCTTCTGAAAAGCCATCACCTCCATCAACCCCTCTAGCACAGAGACGCCTAGAGAGGCCTTCTGGCTGTTTGTTTTCAGAAGTGTGTTGTAGTGACCTCCACAGAGTAAGTGACCAGGGTTTCTAATCCCCTCTTTTAATTGATTACTCGTCTTTGCCCAAACCCTGCTGCCTGCAGGCTATGAAGATGGGAAGGGGAGGAGGGGTACACACCCTCTATAGATTAGCACCCTTTAGTTAACAGATCAGCCAGGGCTCCCCCGCCCCCCCTGCTCAGTTCTTTGCCCTGCAGCAATGCATGAAAATAACACTAATCTCATTAAAGACAGAAGGGAGACCTTCAAAGTTTATTAATAATGGAAACAGACAAGTGGAGAGCCAGGCCTAAGCAGCATTCTCTGCTGGTCTGTTTCAGATTTCAAAGCCAAGGGAAAGAGCAGGGACTTTTCAAATGCCTAAATTTTGCTGGGGAGGGGAACCATTTTTATCCTCCCGCTTGTGCGAAGTTCAGTAAGAAGCGGCAACATGTGGAAACGTAGGCTCAGATCCAACGTGGTGACAGCTCGGAACATGGAGGATGGGGATGAGGTGTCAGAGTGTGGAGTGTGTGGCTTCTCTAGCTGTTTGGGATCAAGGGGCTGGTGAGAAAGCAAGAGACGCTCTCAGCGAGTGGTGTGGCTGCAAGGAAAGCAGCAGATAGAAATGCCAGTGCATTGGGGTGCTCCAAATCAGGGGTGGGGGTGGAGAAGAAGGAAGGCCTCTGCAAATTCAGACAACTCCATGGAACAGATACCCTGCAGCTGACTCAACAGAACAGACAATGCAGCTCGAATGGCCTGTAGTGTTGAAGTCTTGAGAGTGGTTGCTGTGTTGGTTCCTCCCAAAATGTAAAAGATGGAGACAAAGTAGTTTGTATGGTAACCTTTATTGGGCCAATTTCTGTTGGTGAGAGTATGCAAGCTTTGGGGCCACAAAGGGCCTTCCCTCAGGCAAGTAAAAAGTCAGAGGTTTGGTCTGGAAACCCTTCTGCTGACATTTGTCCATTCTTACCCAAATAGATTTATATCAAATGTCACAAAACTGTATTTATTTATTTATTTATTTATTTATATTTCAATTTTTACCCCACCCCTCTCGCCAAAAGCAACTTGAGGCAGCGTACAAATTCACCAATAAAAACAATAGTCACAATATAAAAATAAGTATATCAAGTACAACCTAAAAAATAAATAGCAATAAAAAACCACATTAAAACTCTAATCATGTGCATAGAACTTAAAAATATGCTCAAGTGTATAAAATACCCTCACCCTAACCCAACACCCATCCCACCTTCCCCCGCCAAACACCTGGTGGAAGAGCCGGGTCTTGCCATTTCGTCGGAAGGCGAGAAGATTTGGGCTGAGGCGAACCTTCACTGGAAGGAAATTCCAAAGTGATGGTGCAGCCGCCGAGAATGCCCTCTTGTCCATCTGAATTAGCTGATAATGTGGGGCTTCCAGGAGGGCACCCCCGGACGACCACAGGGGCTGCCCAGGGGCCCGGGTGGTGAGATGATCACTCCGATAAGCAGGGCCTAGACCGTGAAGGGCTTTAAAAGGTCAACACCAGGCCCTTGAATTGGGCCTGGAAGACAATAAGCAGCCAGTGCAGTGCTCGGAGCACAGGTGTTATGTGCTCCCTGCAGCCCGGCCCGATGAGGAAGCGGACTGCCTCATTCTGCACCAGCTGTAGCTTCCGAACCGTCACTAAGGGCAGCCCCACTTTAGTTTCCCAAAGAGGAAAAACAAACCCCCAAAGTTCATCAAGCTCCCCACTATGGAGATGAAATAAATCCTAGAATCATAGGGTGTTTTCAGACATGACAGTGGCACAGTTAAACCTGCTTTAGCGTGATTTAACTGGGTGCCACCGTCACATCGGAAGGTGCCCGTCAGATTTTCCCTGGGCTGGATCCTGACCGTGGTGGGAACTCGGGGAAATCCCCAAGTCACAGCCTGGACTAGCTGCCACCACGTGTGGGGATCTGGCTGCCAGACCCAGAGTAAAGCGTGCTTTCATATGGCAGCCGTCATTGACCATCATGGCTGCTCATTAGCCTGAGGGGCACGCTGCTGCATGCAGCGTGGGGGCTGGCCGTACCACGTTAGTTCATCAGCTGGGCTGGACCCAGACCAGGGTGACAGCGCTCACCACCACCCAAGCAATTCTGTGGTGACAGTGGGCGCCGTCACTTCTGAAAGCACCCACTGAATGTCAGTTAGAAGGGACCTAAAGGTTCCTCTAGTCCCACACCCTGTTAGGATATAGAATGACTACAACATTCCTAAGAGGTGGCTGACCTGCCCTTTTTTTCCCTTTTTCTTTTTGCATGTGAAAACATCCAGTGAAAGAGAGTCTACAACCTCCCTGCGCATCTTGTTCCATTGCTAAACAGCTCTTACTGCTAGGAATTTCTTCCTGATATCTAGCTAAAACCTATCTTCCCATAATTTGAGCCCACTGTTTCTAGGCCTGCCCCCTCTAGCAATGAAGAACAATTCCCTGCTTCTTCTTGTGGTGACACTACAAAACTTTTTCAAATTCTGAAGCACATTTCTAGTTTGGAAACCTTCAAGACAAAACGTTAATTGTAATTATTTTTTTTTAAAAAGATCATCATAAAAAAACAAAGAGGAGGAGGATACTTGTAAAACATCTTTGTCAGGTGGTCTCAGATCAATGGATTAAAAAGTCTACAAAGCTGCTAAGTGAGGTGATTATGATTACAGGGGAAGCGTTTTACGATGGGTCGTTCAATTTCCTTTCAGCTACCTGTAGGCTCTGCAAGAAAGGGCCATGTGTGTGTGTTTTATAAAATACATTTGCATAAAGCTTTTTGGAGCTGGGATGGATTTTAAAAGATGTTCCTTGATTTATTATCTGACTTCAAAGGAAGCAAGTTGATACAAACCCTTTAACAACAAGCTGAGCTCCTTGAATGATTCATCTTCATGCATGTGAACTCAAAGAACTGGGTTGTGAATAAAATGAAATGTAAAGTAATATGTATAGGGCAGAAAAACTAAAGGCATTGTCATCAAGGACACAGCTATAATGGGGACAGGGGGTGCAGCTGCACTGGGCACCATGAGCTGAACTAGGGCCCATGCTCCCTGGCTCACCTACATCCCCTGTCACTAGGGTCCATTCCAAGGGGTGCCTTGAAGCTGTGGGAGACTGAATGAGGGCAAACCGACTGAAGCTGAATCCCGACAAAATGGAGGTGATGGTGGGTAAGGTAGCGGGGGTAAAAGTCTCCATCATTGATGGGGTCTGTCCTCCGCTGGTTCCCCAGGTACGGAGTCTGGGGGTGCTCCTTGATTCGCAACTCCACTTGGATGCTCAGGTAGAGGCTGTGGCAAGGACTGCCTTCCGCCAATTACATCTGGTGCGTCGGCTTTGGCCGTATGTTTTGGACTTTGACCTGGCCACCATCATTCACGCCTTCATCACCTCTAGGCTTGACTACACACTCTATGTGGGGCTAACTTCGGTGACAGTACGGAGACTGCAGATGGTGCAGAACATGGTGGCCCGTCTCCTGGTGGGATTGGGCCACCGGGAACATATTACACTGGTTCTTCGGTCTCTGCACTGCCTGCCTGCCTATAGTCTTCCGGACCCAATTCAAGGTGTTGGTGCTCCCCTATAAAGTCCTAAACGGCTTCGGCCCAACCTATTTACAGGACCGCCTCACCCCCCAGGTTCTGGATCGGCCCCTGCCATCATCGGAGGTGCTCTCCTGGAGGTCCCCCGAGTCTGCCAGGGGGGCACGATGGAGAGGGCCTTCTCGGTGGCCACCCCATGGCTGTGGAACTCCCTGCTGGTGGAGGTCCGTTTGGCCCCGAATCGCCCCTTGTTTCGATGCTGTTGCAAGACATGGCTGTTTTGCCTGGCTTTTTGGGGGGGAGGATGGGTAGGGGGGGAATGAGTTAGGGTGGGGGGTGGTTGGGTTTTTTTATACCTCCCTTTGTTGTATATTTTAAAAGTTGTTTTTAATGTTATTAATTGTTCGATACTGTGTGCTGCCCAGAGCTGCCTGTGGCAGGATAGGCGTGTTAAAAATACTTGAAAATAAATAAATAAAATAAATAAACATAGCTACTCCTCTGATTGTAACAAACTGCCCTAGGTGCTGGCAGGGTAAGGCTGAAGTGGGTTGGAGTAACTCCTTACAGGGGTGTACAGCCCCTGGGGGAACAGGCCAGAGATGAGCAGGCATCTGGCCCTTTAAGCGGCTATGGGCTAACAAGCTAGATGGGAGAGACAGATTGGCCTCTGCTGGGAAACTGCAAGGGTTTGGAAACAGACTTCTGGCCTGTGGTTTGTTTCCGACCTACAGGTACCTGCCCTCCAAGCCCTGGAGGCTTCCCCTCAACCCCATTCACTGTGGCTCGCTGTCAGCGTTCCCAAGCCACTGGTTGACCATGCCGTAGGCAGGATGCTCTGGCCCACAGAGTCCTGCAGGAGCACAAATCTGGTCCCAGGGCAGGACACAAATTCCTCACCTCTGGCTTAGTATAAAAGGCAGAGACAGGAGGCTCACAAAGGAGACCACCAGAAGCAGGTAGCAGCTCTGCACCCACAAGCCTAGCTGAGAGAGGCCAGGGTGGTGCAAAGAACTAGAGGAGCTGTAAGAACCAGGAAGGTGAAGCACCAAGTGCTTAGACCTAGACCGTTTTTAAATGGAGACAGCTGTGGGGCAGGTCTGTGGAGGATGGGTGGAGCAACCAGGCACCACCCACCCACCTTGGGTGAGTGGGGAAGGATTCAAACAGGTGCCAATCAGGGAGGTCACAAGGTGGTTACAGGAGGTTGTGGCACCCATGTACCCAACCCCCAACCATCCAGCCCTCCACTGATCCACCACACTCATGGTTCACACAAACAGCCGCTCCACCAGTTTAAAGAGGGCCACGTCCCCCACATGACATGGCAACATGATGAACTAACAGCAAGTGAAGCCACAGCCGCCATCTCTGCCGAACCCCAGCGAGACTTCGGGCGGGCGGGAGAAGAGGGACAGGGGAAGGCGCAGTAGAGCAACACAAGTAGCGCTCGAGCCGCCAGACACCTGCAAGACAGTTGGGCACCAGGAAGTACAAACTAGGGCTGATGCGGCAGCAGCTGTTACCGCACCACGATTCCATTCCACCATTTCGGAATTGCCCGCACCACACCGCAGCTTTTCTGCAGACATTCCGCTAATTCCGCCAGCATTCTGCAAATTGCAGAATTGCGGGGAAATTGTGGAAACTGTCGGAAAACCACTGTTCCGCTATTTTGTGGCGCTGAAGGAATGGCAGAAGTAGCGAAAATGTCATGTTTCCGCTATTTTGCGAAGCCTGTAGAAGTAGTGGAATGAAATTATCCGAACTGCGGAAGTAGCAGAATGAAATTAGCGGAATGAAAGCCTCTGCCACGTCGTACCACTAATTGCGGAAACGCTGTTTCCGGCGGAATTAGCTACCGCTGCAACATTCCGCTACAGCCCTAGTCCAAACTCCCTTGGCACAGCATGCAACCCATGGGCAGCACAGGAACAAAAAGAGAAGGCAGCAGAGAGCCAGAGGGCACAAAACCATACCAGGGGGGCAAAGCAGCACCACCACCCTGCCCACAGATGGACAGTCCAAAACGCACATGGCTCCAACCACAGGACACATCAGGAGAGAACAGACATAACACTAACTCCACCATAACACCATTGCAACATCGCTATAACATGTGCAATGTATGGTGCCAGGATGCACAGGGCACCAGTACAGCCCCACAACATGCACTGGAGAGATCAAAGTGGTGTCACAGTGGTCCCAAACTGGAGCTGACTTCATGTGCGGTAACACCCATACATCTGCTACATAGAGAGGTTCACCCAAAATGGCAGGAATGTTGGGATGGGTGTGAGGAACATGGTGCAGAACAACCCACACAAACAGCCCCCAGTGAGATGACAGGGGCCACTGGAGTGGCCAATCCAGGGCTGCGCTGATAAGAAAACAGTATCACAAGGATGGTGGGAACACACATCGGCAGCCCCAGGACACTCCCCATGAACACCTTCCCTCTCTCCGCCCCTTGGTCAAGGAGAGCAGATCACCCCCTGAAGGAATGAGAACACGGACAGTGATGTTCGGAACAAAACAAACGAATATTTAATAAAACAAGCAGAAGGGGGGTGGGGAAACAAACTAGGGATGCCTCCCCTGGGCTCTGCTCCACCAAGGGCTCTGGGCCCAGGAGACATCATGCACCTGCCTCCTGATGGCGAGGAGGACCTCCATCATTTCAGTGCACTCCTCTGCCCTCTCCCGCATGAGCCCTCCCACTGAAAGAGAGATCCCTCTGAAGCATGCACCCCCTTCAGGACACATCCCCCTTAGCCCACAGTGGAATAAGAGTGGGTGATACAAAAGAACTAGGTGGGGTCACTCATGGGCCTCCCGGTAGTTCTGGCTGCCCTCATGGAACTTGTCCACCATCTGTTGCAGGTCCCCGGTATTCTCTGCCAGGACCTGAAGGCCAAGAACAACAGCATCTGTGATAAGAACAAAACACACACCCCGGCCATGCACGCAAACATCACCTCTGTCTTGTCAGGATTCAACCTCAGGCAGCTCACCCTTATCCAGTCCCCCACAGCCGCCAAACACCGAGTAAACACTGAAACTGCCGGACCTAGGTCAGCTGCAAACGAGAGGTAGAGTTAGGTGTCATCAACATACTGATGACACTGAACACCAAACCCCCTTCACAACCTCACCCAAAGGCTGCATATACACATTGAACAGGAGGGGACAGAATGGAACCTTGCGGAACTCCACACGTAAAGTCCCAGGGCTACAAAGAGTAGTCTCCCAGTACCACCCGCTGAGTCCTCCCAGCCAGGAAAGAGCGGAACCATTCAAGAACAATTCCACACACCCCAACACGGTCCTGCAAGCGTGTCACCAACATCTCGTGATCAACAGTGTCAAAAGCAGCCAAAAGATCTGACAAAATCAAAAGGTTTGACCGACACTGAACTAACTTGCGGCGGAGGTAATCGACCAAGGCCATAAGCAGTGCACAGTCTCAGTGCCATAACCCGGCCGAAAGCTGGACTGTGAGGGATCTAGAAAACTGATGTGATCTAGATGCCCCCGAAGCTGATGTGTCACCACCCATTCAATAATCTTCCCTAAAAAGGAAAGGTTAGAGACTGGCCAGTGCTTGCCTGTGATGGGAAGGCATAACTGTCAGCTGTCATCTGGCTCTTCCTCTGCAGCTGCTCTATAGGGCACTATCCCCCATCCCTCCCTGGGATCCTGCTGGCTTACTTGGCTGTCAGAAGAGACCATGGAAGGAAGGCCTGGTTCTTCAGGTTTTGGTGGTAAAGGCAAGCTGTGCTGGTGCTCCCCTGTCAAGGGACATGGTACCTGTCATCTGTCATGTTGCTCCCCTTCCGCGGCTCCTTGGGGCAGCATCCCCTGCCCCTGCCAGGGGTGCCATGCCCTTACCTGGTTGTCGCTGTGTCTGTCCATGGTGCTGACTCTTTTCTTTTTTGGAGTTGGAGTCAGCACGCCCATGTCTTCAGGCATGTTTCCTTTAACGGCTCCTGACCAGGCTGGGAATGTATCGTTGGGGGATGGGGGTGGATCGGTTGGCGGACAGATGTTGTGTCTCTCTAGCCCTTGTGTGGCCTGTTCTTCATAGTGGTGGTGGACCTGTCGCACGAGTGGGTGTGCTGCCCTGTCCACACAGGCCGGTGAAGGGTGAACACCCATCCCCACCCATGTCCCACATGGAGCAACCCAGCTTTTTCCCAGTCGGTCTATGCAGGGAGATGGGTGGGGATGCGTGGGTCGTGGGAATGCACGCCCACCCACCACCTCTTTTACACGGGTGTTTGCACACGTGGGGAACGGGTGGACCTGCATGGTAGCATCTCGTTTAAAAATGGTTCTAGACTCATCAAGGGACTCATCATAAAAGGGATTGGTATGGAAGCCTGGCAGGGCAGGGGGCTTGCTTACTAAGAAACTGTGCACCAAGGGCATAGCTATAGTTGGGGCAGGCAGTGCAGCCTGGGGGCCCTACGCTTCCTGGTGCATCTGTGTCCCCTTCCACTGGGAGGAAGTTCAGGGGGCCCTCTTCCATATTCTGCACCAGGGCCCATGCCAACCTAGCTACAACCCTGCTGTGCACTGCAGGGATTTGCACTGTAAAAGAAATGACTCTGAAGATGAATAACATGTGTTGTGGCTGAATTGGGGCTAGATCCTATTGAAACTTATATAGGAAGCATGAATTCAAAATGGGGGATAGCAAGACTGGCAGTAGTACTGCACAGAAAGACCAAAAAATAATTGTAGATCGCAGATGAATGAACATGAGTCAGTAGTGTGATGCTGTTGCAAAGAAGGCAAATGTCACTATAGGCTGCATCAACAGAAGCACTGTATGTAAGACACAGGAAGTTGTTGGTTTTTTTAGATGGACACGGGGGCAACGCGCTCCCAGAGCTGCTTTGGGGGTGCACCGCCGCATCCGCCTGCTTCCAGCCCATCCTGGGTCTACTTTAGACGGACTCAGCGGGTTACCCTGGTCACCATCAGCATGTGCAGAACCCCCACACCATAGAGTTACGGGTGATCATCCGATGCTCTAGGCTGGTGCCCGCAACTCTATGGTGTTGCCAGAGCAACAGCTGGCTGGGAGTGGAGCTGCAGCGTGGGCCTGCTGAGCAGACAGATAGCAGCTCCACTCTGAGCTGGTGCCCCAGGTTTGGCTGGCCTGCTCTGCTGGCAGCACTCTGGGATGTTCCGGAGCACTGCTGGCACAGCTGCTTCAATTTCTGGCAGGCCACCTTCAGACAGACCGGCCAGCCTGGGGATGAAGCAGGCTGGTGTGGCTGCCGTCCATCTGTCTACACCCATTGCCGACGCACCGAAAGGAGACAGGACACCAAGTGTTGGGTTTAAATGGCCGCACTCTTTATTAAACCAAATTAAATTAGCAATTAGGTGGGGGAAATCGCCTAGTGCGATGTGGGTCCAGTACTTGAACATAACCTCGAACAAACAGGCGTGGTTTCGATGCACCATCGATTGCCACCCCTCAACCAAACAACGTCTCCCCCTCGTCGCGGCACTTTCCGTGTACAAGGAGGACCAAGCTCCTTGCGGAGCTGAGTAAGGAGAATTAGGTCTGCAGGCCGGGGAATACGTCTCCCTACCGCCCTCGCTGACCCGCCTCTTCCAGGGACTCAACCCCTCCAGTTGCCTTACCCCTGCGTTTCCGGTAGGTGTGACGTCCCCATCTCTTACGGAGATGACTTGTGCTTATCAACTTCTAACCTATGATTTAACCCTCAGTACTGGACCCCTGCCAGAGTGTGACAATATTTCAGCAAGCACAACACACCCCTAATTCAAACAGTGGGGATAATCAGAATACCAATTAACAAGCACTGCGAGGAAGACGAAAAAACTGGGAACCTTGTTCAATGGGTCAAATTAAGATTCCCACAAAAATTCCTTCCTGGCTCTCATGGCAACCGACAAGTGTCCACAGTGCAAAGGGACGGGTGGGTGGGTGTTGCGTTTCTGTTGGGCTCCAGTCGCGAACTGAGGCTGGGCCATTCAGTGCAGAGTTAGCTCCACCCCACTAACCCTTGTGGCCGGCCGCCACCAATCCTCACTGCCGGGGCTGCCTAGCAACCCCGGCAGGGTTCTGCATTTTTGCACGCTCCTGCACTGCCGCTTCACCGCCCCGGGGCTTTGCATCTCCGGCAGCGGCTTATGGGGTTCTGCCCCCGATGTACCTGGGCCTGGGCCCAACTGGCTGGGCCCGGGTCTTCAATGTAACAGGCGTGGGGTACTATGCTCCTCCCCCCCCCCCCGCCTTGGGCCACAGTGTGCCGTGAGCTCTCCCAGCCCGGGTGCCCCGCTACCACGCCCAGGCAGCAAGAGGTCTAAAGGGGCAGCGGGGGGAGGGGCCTGCTCCCCTGCACCCGCCTGGTCCCCAGCTGCTAGGGTCCTCAAGAGGGCTTCGCAGCTGGCCAGTCTAACCCCCAGCAGCGTGTCCACCCTTCCCGCTGCCCCCCCGGGCTCCAATCCTGAGGGTCTGTCACTCCCTGCACCTTGGCTTGGGCTGTCCTGGCCCAGGGCTCCTGTCGTCTGGGGTGCTCCCCGCTGCCGTTTCTCAGCGGTGGCAGCCACCTTCTTCTTTGTTTTCCCCATTTCGGGGCTCTCCTCTGTGCGCAGCACGCTCACCGTGCTGCGTTTCTGTTGGGCTCCAGTCTCGAACTGAGGCTGGGCCACTCAGTGCGGAGTTAGCTCCACCCCACTAACCCTTGTGGCCAGCTGCCACCAATCCTCACTGCCAGGGCTGCCTAGCAACCCCGGCAGGGTTCTGCATTTTCACGCGCTCCTGCGCGGCCGCTTCACCGCCCCGGGGCTTTGCATCCCCAGCGACGGCTTGTGGAGTTCCCTGCCATGTCCCGCCTCCTCCTAGGTGGGCGCGGCAAAGCGCCATCCGCTCCCCACCTTCGGGGGAAGTGGCGGCAATTGTGACATTCTAGTCAGCTCTGGTTGGGCCCCAGCTGGAGTACAACATTCAGTTCTGGGCACCCCATTTTAAGAAGGACATAGAAAAGCTGCAGAGGAGAGAAATAAAGATGATAAAGGGTTTGCAACACAAATCCTATGAGGAGAGCATGAAGGATCTGTGTATGTCCAGCTTGAAGAAAAGACTAAAGGGAGATATGATAAGCCTTATTTCAAAGGCTGCTATAAAGAAGATGGAGAACAATTGTTCTCCCTTGCTACTGAAGGTAGGACAAGAGATAACAGGCACAAGCTGAAGAAAGACTGATTTAGGCTGAACCCTGGGGGAAATTATTTTGTAACTACAGGCAAGCGACACAGCAGGGGATTTGCAGATTCCCCATCATTGGAGGCTTTTAAGAACAGGCTGGACAAGCATGTTTATTTATTTTGACCAGCCACTGTCCCAGGTTTGAGTCAGGTGCATTTTGCTGGCTATAACTAGCCATGGAACCTGCCTGCCACTCCCCTCCTCTTCCCTATCAGCTGCACTTTCTCTTCACAAATCTCTTCACAAATCCCTCCTTCCTCCTGTGTCCTCTCAGCCAGATCTGCCTCACCCTTGGGCCTGGAACCTCTTTCCTTCCACCTTTGGCTATTTTCACACGGACAGCCCCCATGCCTCTGCCCTGCCTCGCCCCCAAGCTGGCCATTCATTTAAAGGTAGCCCAGTAGATGTGCAGGAAGAGCAGAGGCTGGGCAGACTGTCCCTGCTCTGGGGCAGCCCCACCTGCGGTGCTCTGGAACATCCAGGAGCACCGCCAGTGGAGCAGAAAACCCAAGCCCATGGCACCAGCCCGAGGCAGAGCTGCAATCCATCTGCTTGGTGGATGATCACTGCAATTCCACTCTTGGCTGGGGGTTGCCCGAGGCAACACCATGGTGTTGTGGGCAGTAGTCCAGAGAATCGGGCGATTCACCCGCAACTCTATGGTGTGGGGGAGAGGGGTGCTGCATGGGTGGATCATGGGCCGCAGCAGTCACTGGGTCCATTTAAAATGGATCCAGGTGGGGCTGCTCCACCAGAGTAGGTCTGGGGGGTGAGCACCCCTGTGTCCATGTAAAAACGTTTCTTGTGGAAGATGCTACCACTGCTAGGGACAAGAGCCTGCACTGCTGCTGCTATTCAGAACCTCCACTGCCTCCCTCCACCTCCCTACAGCCGAGAGTAGCAAGCCTTTTCCCAAACACCCCCTCCACACCCAGTAGAATGAGTCATGCTGGGTCAGATTATAAGCAATGTTTGGAAGGGTGCAGTGTGCCAGTGTCAGCTTTGCATCGGGATATAATACAGGGATGAGCAAAGCTCCCAAGCCGAAGAGCCGCATACCAAAATTTTCATATCACTAAGAGTCACAACATGCATTACATCGATCACAGTTTCCCCCATTCCTAGGGATGGGGCAGTGCTGCTTCCCCCACATCAAAGATCTCGCTCTAAGGCAATCTGGTGGGTTTGGACAGCAGCAATGACAGCACAGGCATGCTCACCCTGCTCCCATGGCCTCCATGAGACTCCGGCGGCCAAAATGGTTGATCAACTTCTCTTGCTTCCACAAGAGCTGCATGGGCACGTCCCCAGGCAGTCACTTCTGGCGAGAGCCACAGTACAAGTGCCCAAGAGCCGCATGTGGCTTCCAAGCCCCCATTTGCCCACCTCTGATATAATACAAAGCTGCCAAATCCTGTCAACTGTTTTCCAGCTGCAACCCCTATCCTTAAGAAGGTCACTCTTGATCCATCTGACCCTTCCAACTATCGCCCCATTTTGCTCCTACCCTTCGCTTCCAAGCTGCTGGAACGGGCTGTCTACACATGCTGTCTTGATGTCCTCTTTTCTAATTCCTCCCTCGACTCCCTTCAATCGGGCTTCCGCCCTCTCCATTTCACTGAGACTGCCCTTGCCAAAATCATCAATGACCTTCTCCTAGATAAGTCCAAGGCCTCTACTCCACTCCTGTCCTCCTCGATCTCTCTGCTGCCTTTGATACTGTTGACCATGGCCTCCTCTTAGATTTGCTACGCTCCTTTGGTTTCTGGGACTCGCTTTCTTGACTGGTTCCTTTCATATTTCTCAAACTGCTCCTTCAATGTTTCTCTTGCTGGTACCTCCTCTACATCACTTCCCCTCTCTTCGGGAGTTCCCCAAGCCTGTCCTGGGCCCTCTTCTCCCTTTACACTCTTTCTCTGGGTAAACTCATTGAATCTCACGGCTTCTGGTATCACCTGTATGCTGATGACACACAACTCTGGATGCTTTTAAATGAGCGGGTCGCCATTGCGCGACCCACTTGCGCAATATTTCAAAATCCTGCAAGGCAGGATTAGACAAGACTGAAGTCCGGGATCATGCGCATAGAAGGCAGTCGCGCATTGTTTGCAGACCGTGGATTAAATACCTCAATTGTGAGGTATTTAATTCGCGGTCTGCAAACAATACATGACCGCCTTCTGTGCGCATGATCCCGGACTTCTGTCTCGTCTAATCCCCGCCTTGCAAGATTTTGAAATATTGCGTGAGCGGGTCGTGCAACAGCGACCCGCTCGTTTAAAAGTGCCCTCTATTGCTCCACTCCCGCACTCTCCCCCTCCACACAGTCTCGTATCACTGACTGTCTCTTTGACATCTCTGCCTGAATGTCTCGCTGCCAACTCAAGCTTAATATGGCCAAGACCAAACTCCTCTACTTCGCCCAAAAACATTCCCCTCCTACTTCCCTCTCAATTTCTATTAAGGGAGTCACCATCCATCCAGTCCCGCAGGCATGTAGCCTGGGATTAGTCTTTTTTCAACAACAGGGATTAGTCTTTTACTCCTCCCTCTCCTTTACACCTCAGATCCAGGCTGTTACTAAATCCTGTCGCTTTGCTCTGTATAATATTGCTAAAATCTGGCCCTGCCATACTGCCTCCACTGCAAAAACCCTAGTCCATGCTCTAGTCATCTCTCACCAGGCGCGGCTCCTCCTGCAGGGCGTTATGGGCGTTGCCCCCCAAAGCCCTGCAGGGGGACCGCTGCGGCTTTAGTTTTTGGTTTTTTTTAAAAACCGCGCTGCCGTTTCTGACAGCTACAGCAGCGTCTGAGCTGCTGCAGAGGCTGCTGTAGCTGTCACTGAACCTGTTCTCCCTTCAGGGACCCACCCACTCCACTGGGAGAGGGAGTGGGTCCCCGAAGGGACAAAAAGGTTCAGCAGCTCAGCCGTCCAATAGGAAAACGCGATTGGGGCGGCTGAGCTCCTCTGTCCACAGCACGTATGGGA